>CM067505.1:17316161-17510996 GCA_034509495.1 Acestrorhynchus altus
CTATTTCCATGCAATTCCTTTGAGGTTTTTTGTGTGTGTCTAGGTTCTGTGTCTTTATCTTGCATTAGTTTGAATACCATCGTCTGTGTGTATCCATGGTTTGTTTTCTTTAGTTTGATCAATTCTAAATCCAAATAAGTACATCCACCTTCCTTGTTTTTGTTTTAGTCTACTGAGTACATTAAACATTGCAGGAAATATAGTTGCTAACTAATTAAAATTTCTGCTCCCTATAAAGAGGCAATCATTGCCTCAAGTCCAGTTTTAATATGATTGGTAAAGTACAAATTTGGCATAAATACGGAAGTAATCTTAACACCTTTAAATGGGTCATAATACCACTTTTAGGTCACAGATCTCACAAGCCCCACATAATTATAATAAAATACCAATTCTTAATTCATAAATGTATTTATTTACAAACAATATTCAGAATAAACTATTCTTCCGCTACACAATGTAATCCGAGTACTGTTGCTAGGCAACATCAGGTTTAATCAACTACAGTAACATGTTGTACCCACTCCATAACACAAAACACATTCATTTATATTAAAAGGTTTGTTTATAGTTTTTTGGGGTTTTTTTGTCAGGTGTAGACATTTGTAGATTTCTGAATTGACTTGCACTCTAAATGATTGGTGTTGTAGGAAGTAAAGGCTGCAAACTAGTTTGCTGACTGTTAAACAGTGGAGCATTATTGTAAATTCTGTTTCTGTTGATGCTGACTGTGGATCACTTTGTCTGCTTCATTTCCTCCTCTGTGGGATGAAGCTCACTGGGGTCATAGCCATTTAGAAAGCTTTTTTAGAGGCTCTGGCTGCATCTAAAGGGACTGACAGGGTTACCAGGTCTAGCATTTCTCAAAACTCCAACAACCAGCTAAAAGAAAGTCTTCTATTGTTTTCAAATCATTTTTTGTACATTAATTAGAAGGTGATTTGTTTACCCACAGCTTTTAGATTTTTCCAGTCCAGATACTATTTATTTATTTATATTTGGCTCCACCCCTCGATGCGATGAACCTTTAATTGATGAACATTTTGATCAATGAAGGTTCTTTATGCATTGAAAAGGGTCTTCAAAACTATCAGCATCACATTCTGCAACTGTGTTCTACACATGCTGAGTAACAGGCCTGAGAGGGTGAGGATGTGCTCTACTTAGATTGTGTCACCGTATATAACAGCATTCACATCTTAAGTTGATGATGACCAACAGTTGTGGGAATCCAACTGTCTCCTCCAGTGAAAAGACTACATAGGTGAGATGAGGCAGCAGAAGAGTTTTGGTGCAAGAATAATGTCTCTGAATGTCAGAAAGAGAAAGAAAGATGATTGTGGTCTTCTGAAAGCCACAAATGTCTCATACTAATCTGAACACCAAAATGAAGGAAGCAGACCCTGGCTGTTAGTACTGTGGCTATTATTTGGACCGTCATTTTCATCAGAATGTTTGGCACCGCACTACACCTTTACTTCACTGCATCTTTACATAGAAATGAGCTGTTTGCTCATGTATTAATGTTTAAATTGCCAGATATATCACCTTTGAAAGGTTATTAATACATCTCTAAATTAATCTTTATGGAACAAAAAGGGCATCTTTCAAAAAAAGATTTTAAGCACCTTGCATTTAACAGTTATGCCATTTGTGTTCTAAGAGTTAGCTAGCTAGCTGCATTTAAGGGACCATGAAAAAGTAACTGTATGCATTTTGCATGTACAGATAACCTTTATTACATCCAAATATGTATGTGTCATGCATGTTGCATTAGACAGAATTTGTGAGTGGAAGTTCTACAGGGTGGATTATCTGTTTGCTTTTTGCATTAGCTGGTTGTCCATATGACAGCATGGTAATGACAGGGCAGTTGGTCTTGGTTCGTTTGTTGGTTTGTTTATATATAGTTTGGACTGAGCTCCCTCTGGGTTCTACACTGTTAGTATCCAACTGACTGAAGCTGCTTTTACATTGAACATGGAAAATTCACTACTGTGCTTGCTAGCACATTGTTTTAATGGGATGTGCAGTGCAGAGGCAGACTTTCACTGAATGGAGCTCAGCAGCAAGTGTGGAGGTAAACAGTCTGCCAAAGCAGTATGCAGGGTTATATAATTTCAAAATATTTTCAATACAAGTGGTGTTGACAGTAGCTTGCATGGACATGAGCAGGGAGTGCAGCACATAATCGCTTTCAGTGTGAAAACAGCTGGACTGAACTTATGATCATCAGAGTCATCTGCTCTGAAAGGAAACCACATCACACCCCACACTTACAAGAAGTCTTTTGCACACTCTGTACTAAAACAGTACAAGTCAAAATGGAATTTCTTGTTCACTTATTTTTAGGTATTAATTGTGATATACAGGCTCTGCCCTACCATTACTGTGTCCTCTCCCCCACTTAGCCCATATCTGCACCCCCCTATATAACTGATATAATAGAACTTGATTACAGCATCTGAAATGTAGCTGCATAACATTTAAAATAATAATGTTTAGAGGATTTTATTCACAAATTGATCAGAAATATACTATGATGGAAATAAAATCAAGCTCAATGTGATGGTTTGTTAATGCAAAATGAGGGACACGGTGGCAGGACATGCAAATGACAATTATGCAAATTTTACTGTAATGATACACTGATCACCAATGTTAGGCAGCAAATGAACTGTCAGTTTTTGAGGTTGATGTGTTGGAAGCAGGAAAATTTTTCAAGCATAAGGATCTGAGACATTCTAACAAGGGGCAAACTGTGATGGCTGGATGAGTGGGTCACCCAGGTCTCATGGGGAGTTCCTGGTATACAGTGGTCAGTACATACCTGTACCTTCTTTACTGATAAGGTAAAGGACGGACAAGATTCAGTAATGTGTGTGAGGGGTGAAGGCTGGTGTGATCCCTTATAAAAGCTTCTGATGCATAAACTATTGAAGAAGTTAATGATGGCTAAGTCTTGAGGAGCCTCAATGTCTGGACTGTCCATGCCTGAGGTGTTTTTGTAACACAAGGGGTTCTACATAATATAAAACCGGTAGTATTAATGTTATGGCTGATCGGTTTAGTTTTGCTTACTGTACTTTTAATTAACATTTGCTGATCTAAGAGAAGGAAAATTTGCAAAATGACAGGAAATGTGGGAGAAAAGGTTTCGATTAATATTTTAGAGATTTGCACTGAGAGAGGGAGGTAGAGGGAGTTGTAGTTTGACTCTTTAATATTTTTAAAGCTAAGAATCCTCTTCAGTGCACATTTTCACACAGCCTGCTTTCATTTCCTACGCCTTTTGGCTGCTTGACCTCAGTGTACAAAACCCACACACATAATAGTGATATCTAGGCAGGTGAAAGAATCTTAATTTGGGATATCTCTAATATTTGAGACCAAATATGATTAGAAGAATATTCATCCTGTATAACATCCTGCATTAAATGTCATATATTTCAGTGCATATATCAATTTATATATGTATAATAGTTTAAGTATAATATATAAGTATACAATTATGCAAATGTATGTAGAAACTGCTCCAACATCCAGTGGTTCTTCTCATATAAATGGCATTAATAGAAGTTGCAGTAGCAGCAATTGCAAATCACCAGGAAGGTCAGGTGCTGATGTTGGATGATTAGTTCTGCCACTCCTACTCATCCCAATGGTATTTCATGGAGCTCCATCAGTCCAAAAAAATCCAGTTCAACTGCTCCACAGTCCAATGCTTTGGGGCCATAGCCCAGACTCAGCACTGGACGTGATGACCTTAGGTTCATGGGCGACTACTCTAGAGTTCCCCGTACCATTGCTTACTGCATTTCTACGGAGATCACACAACCTGTGTGTGCATGATTGTGTTACACACCTTATTAGAAGGGCTATCTGGATATGTACATATGGACGTTTAATAGGAATTCTATTATCAAAATATCTCAGATATATTTTCTACATTTCCAATGTTTTCTTTGCAATTTTCTTGGCAATTTGTGCAGGTGCAAGATTGTTTTCTTCAGGACACTTTCTACTGGCAATCAGCTAAACAGCATTCGATAGAGCCATGCAAATCCAGCAGTGTCAGAGAGGACAAAGTTTATACCACCCTCATCCTCTCCCACAGACACCAACTGGCTCTACAGCAACAGAAACGCTCTGAAAAAAAGCCTGAATGTCATCCCACTGTACAACCACACACACCTATAAGAGTGTTGAAACTCAGACTCAGTTTAGGGTGCAATCAGTCATTCAAATGTGTACTTTGGTGCTTAGAATCTGAGATCCACACCTTGCAGGCAATTACATGCTATTTTCTAAGCTTCCAACTGAATTAGATCCCAGTTTAAATGCCCAAGCAGCCTTCCAATGCATATGTGCTTTGTCCATGTGTACAGTACATGCTCAACCTGCATGCAGACTCTGACTTCAGTGAGAGGAGGCAGGGCTAATGATGTCATCACCCAGATATTTGGTTAGATAGGGAAGGAACTATTTGCTTTCTTTTTTTTGCTTAAATAGTGTTCAGAATAAAAGTCCTGAGAAGGTTTTAAACTAATACATACATAACATGGTCAAATTCATACAAACATTTACATTCTGTTAATATTTACATCTCAAATGAAGACAAATCTGAGTAGCCTATGATCTCTTTAAAGTAATATCTGCTATGTATGTCTGTCTCCTATAAATACTTTTCAATTTTTTTGGTGAATATAAGTGTCACATACAAAGAACTTAATGAATGTAGGAGGAAGAGGAAGTACACACAGGGGTTTTAATGACTTCAGATACGATGATGAAGAAACATGAAACTAGAGGATACACAATAACCAGAACTAGACATAACCAGATAACAAACCAGGAGACTCAACAGCACTGACTGACACCAGGGATCATAAATACACAAGGAACAGGGGCAGGGTTAAAAGTCAGATACAACTGGGAATGGGCGGAGGCAAGATCAAAACAGGATACACATGCTTAGTGGGAACTAAACAAGGACAAGATACATGACAAAAAAATACATAACACTATGTAAACATCCCATATAATTAGTCTATGGTTCTGAGGTTAATACAATCCTGTTAATGATTAGCTTATTTTCATAATAGCTGTAATACAAATTTGTTCTGTAACTGTAACAAAATACCTTTTTTCTCTGGATCTGGATTATATAACATAATCAGTGAACCTTGATTATAATATTAATGCATAATTAGACCTGATATAAAAATACCTAATTTTATTGTTGTTTATATGCAATAGTTTTTTCTTTCATATATTTGCAGCGTTCATTTACTGTAATGTTGTCTGGCCTAGTTAGCATAATATACTTTTATTGCATTTATTGTTCTCTCTACACGGTCATGCTGTGTCCTGTATTTACACTATGTGTAGTCTTGTGTAATTCTGCTGCTGGGTTTTAACAGTTACATTAAAAACCACTTGACTTAATATATTATTAAAACAAACAGCAATAATCATGAAGACAATAAACACATTCCAAACTTTTGAAAGGGTGTATTTCCACCAAAATAAAAATGACAGTGAAATAAATTGTGGCTAATTAGAGCAGCCACTTCCAGGCTGCTCACGCTAGCAGCATGTAAACTGCAGGCGGTTGGGGATGGTTCTGACGGAGTGTGTAAGGTTAAAAAGCTGCAGCGTTGTTCCTACTCAGTGATTAATTGCCGAATGCCAATCTCCCTGAGAGAGGAGCGTCAGCTTGTTTGTGTGCGTGCACGTGTGTGAGCGCGATGATTAGCAGGCCAACCCCTCGAGGCTTCTGTTAATGAGAGTACACACAGAGTTAACAATTCATAGCAAATTTTAATGCAGTCCCTGAATTAATTACGCTCTCATTTAACGCCCGCCTCTGCGTTTTGACCTAGCGAGGGAGTGCTAATGATTCTTTTTAAGGTTTTGCATTTACACAAGTAATTAACTCCCATTAATAGACTGATAAATATAGCGCTTTTCAAAAGGAAGGTGACGTCTCAATAAAGGCAGCCTTAATGATGCCACATTTCACTCATTCATGGTGCGCAAACACACACACACACACACACGCACACACACACACACACACACACACACACACACACACACACAGACAGTATTGATTTCTGAAAAGTTTATTTAATCATGACCAGACTTTTTTCAAATTTGGTGTAAAGCCAAGTAGCCTTTATATCATCACTTTTTCGACATTATGGCTTTCTGTGAGTTCTTGGAGTTTCTTCATTTCAATTGTCATCCACTAACTAGGACAAGGATACCAGAAATACTAGTAGGGTGAAGGCATATTATTGAACTGACACAATTGCTTACAGGAGAATAATTACTGCTAATTCAATTTCATCACCTAACAGATGCCCAAATTGGCTTACATTGCTCTGAATGATGGGAGAGTGGTAGGACCACAAAAAGACTGCAGAAAGACAGAGGTGACCTTGAGAAAGTTGTAGATTTGGTGTTCAATATTTGGTGCCACGCCCCTGGTGGCATCACCAGGAATCAAACTGTAATCTGCAGATTACAGACCTAACATATAGGCTACGTTACACCACAGGTAAAGGGTGTTCACACTTTCTTTTTAACATGACCCATATCTGACATTCTGTTGAACAGTTTGTACTCCTAAAGTGATGCACATGCAAAAAAAGTTCCACTGTGTCTTATCACAGAGAATGCATTTGAGCTTAACAATTCATTAACAATTTACTATACCTCCGTTTGTCACTAAACAGTAATGCATCATATGATCTTCTTTTCTTCATCATATTTACAGTGAATGCTGAGTTGGATTGACATATAAGTGTGAATTCCAATCTGGCTGTTCAGTGTAAATCACATTGCCACCAACTGGATATGTATTTGATTTCACAAATTAGATTCCGTTAGATCTAATTTTGTCCAGTTCACACTGCCAAACAAATAACGTTTTTGTGTCACATATGATGAGAAATATCAGATTTGGTCCACTTTAACCTGTGTACATAGCCATATGTTACTTTGCCAATCTGGAGGCTCAAAGCCCAATATAAACACTAACCAGTTCATCACCCAATGGAACACTGCACAGTCTAAATCCTAATCAATTAATCATCATCAGTTGGATGGCACCACAACTCTAAACACTAACCAACTCAACACCAACAGCAGCACTGCCCCACAGCCCAGTTTAAAGACTAGCTAACTCATTACAACAGCAGCACTGCCCCACAGCCCAGTTTAAACACTAGCTAACTCATTACAACAGCAGCACTGCCCCACAGCCCAGTCCAAACACTAACCAGTTTATTACAAACAGCAGCACTGCCCCACAGCCCAGTATAAACACTAACTCATAGAAACAGCTGCACTGCCCCACAGTCCAGTCTAAACAGTAACTAACTCATACAAACAGCAGCACTGCCCCACAGCCCAGTATAAACACCAACTAAATCATTCAAACAGCAGCACTGCCCCACAGCCCAGTCTAAACACTAACTCATATAAACAGCAGCACTGCCCCACAGCCCAGTCTAAACACTAACTCATTACAAAGAGCAGCACTGCTCCACAGTCCAGTCTAAACACTAACACATACAAACAGCAGCACTGCCCCACAGCCCAGTATAAACACTAACTCATTACAAAGAGCAGCACTGCCCCACAGCCCAGTATAAACACTAACTCATACAAACAGCAGCACTGCCCCACAGCCCAGTATAAACACTAACTCATTACAAAGAGCAGCACTGCCCCACAGCCCAGTATAAACACTAACTCATACAAACAGCAGCACTGCCCCACAGCCCAGTATAAACACTAACTAACTCATACAAACAGCAGCACTGCCCCATAGCCCGGTCTAAACACTAACTCATTATAAACAGCAGCACTGCTCCACAGCCCAGTCTAAACACTAACGAACTCATACAAACAGCAGCACTGCCCCACAGCCCAGTCTAAACACTAACTCATACAAACAGCAGCACTGCCCCACAGCCCAGTCTAAACACTAACTCATACAAACAGCTGCAGTGCTCCAGTCTAGTCTAAACACTAACTCATACAAACAGCAGCGCTGCCCCACAGCCCAGTCTAAACACTAACTAACTCATACAAACAGCAGCACTGCCCCACAGCCCAGTCTAAACACTAAGTCATACAAACAGCTGCACTGCCCATCAGCCCAGTCCAAAAACACTAACTAACTCATACAAACAACAGCACTGCCCCACAGCACAGTCAATAAACTATCCAGTTAAGTACACAGTGGAACTGCACCACAGCCCAGTCTACATACTAACCATCTCATCATCAACAGGAACACTTTCCCACCAAAACATATGAGAACTTAAGAGTTAAATTTGTCATTATAGATTTGAAAAACTGTGGGTTACATTGTCCACACCCTAATACTACTGAATATATGTGACCACATATGTGTAAAAACTAAATTCATATTAATACTTCATTATTTAATATTTTTATCTTGTTTTTTCCTTATAATTACAAATATTATATTTATTTAACATAATAGAAAATAAGTTTCATTTTTGTAAATTTGCAGTAGTTCAATGATCGACTTTGTTGTTGTATCATCTGAGCTGCGGCCGCATGTTTTGGACACTCGGATGAAGAGAGGAACGGAGCAGTCAACTGACCACTATCTGGTGGTGAATTGGCTACATTGGTGGGGGAGGAGAACGGTAAGACCTGGCAGGCCCAAGTGTATTGTGAGGGTCTGCTGGGAACACCTGGTGGAATCTCCTGTGAGACTCAACTCCCACCTCCCACCTCTGGGATAACTTTGAACACATCCCAGGAGAGGCGGGGGACATTGAGTCCCAGTGGCCCATGTTCTGTGCCTCCATTGTTGAGGTGGCTAACCGGAGCTGTGGCTGCAAGGTTGCCCGTGCCTGTTGTGGCGGCAACCCTCCAACCTGCTGGTGGACACCAGCGGTGAGGGATGCTGTCAGGCTGAAGAAAGAGTCTTACTGGGCCTTTTTGGCCTGTCAGACTCCAGAAGTAGCTGATGGGTACAGGGGTTCCAAGCAGCACGTGGCTCAGGTGGTTGCTGAGGCAACAACTCATGTGTGGGAAGAGTTTGGGGAGACCATGGAAAAAGAATTCTGCATGGTGCTACGAACCACTAGTTAACCCCTTTATACAACAAGCTGTCTAGAGGAATTCAAGGTCAGTTAACTAGAGTCCCTAGCCTAATGACTATGTGTTGCGGTTACCCAATGTGGAAGTAAGGTGTATGCGGCTAAGGTGAGTGAATGGGAACTGGGGAGGGTTCCTCGTCTTACCTGAGATCCTTGAAGAACCCAAGCACTGACTCCATAGCCGGCCAGCCCACGCTTACAGAGAGAATGTTCAAAAAGGGTAGGCAGCAAAGAAAACAAAAGGTGCAACACTTCCTTCCATGTGCTAGGAGAGGGATTCCAAAACTTCCACCTTCTTTCATAGGTCCAGGCCTCACTCCTTCACCAGGCCTCTATCCCATACCAGAGGCCTTCCTTTAAAGCCTCCACTTCAGGATCTCAAGAAGAGAGAGACCCCCCCCCAGTGGCTGGAGTGTGCATTGTGGAAGTATGGTGTCTAGTTAATGCAACTAACCTATATACATCTAACTTTTCCTAACAATGGGAAAGCAGTATGCCACCACCTGTGTTTACAGTGGGGGTGGGGGTGTTCTGCTGACCTCAACTGCGGACATCGTGGGTCGGTGCGCAGAGAACTTTGAAGACCACTAGCATGATATCCACCAAGGAAGTGGAGCCTGGGGATTCTGGGTTGTATCCTCCAATCTCTGGGGCCGAGGTTACAGAAGTGGTCAAAAAGCTCCTTGGTGGCAGGGCCCCAGGAGTGGATGAGATTCATCCGGAGTTCCTTAAGGTTCTGGATGTTATGTGGTTGTGTTAGCTTATGCAACTCTGCAATATTGCGTGGACATCAGAGGCATTTCCCCTGGACTGGCAGGACTGGGGGGTACTCCAAGAGTATGGGGTACCAGACCCTTTGATACAGGCTGTTAGGTCCCTGTACGACGGGTATCAGAGCTTGGTCCCTATTGCTGGCAGTAAGTCGAGCTTGTTTCAGATGAGGGTTGGACTCCGCCAAGGCTGCCCTTTGTCACCAATTCTGTTCATAACTTTTATAGACAGGATAGTGTAGCCAAGGTGGTGAGGGGATCCGTCTCGGTGACTTTAGGGTCACATCTCTGCTGTTTGCGGATGATGTGGTCCTGTTGGCTTCATTGGGTCGTGATCTACAGCTCTCACTGGAGCAGTTCACAGCCGAGTGTGAAGCGGCCAGGATGAGGATCAGTGCCTCCGAACGGATAGAGTGCCTTCTCCAGGACAGGGTTGAGGTCCTTCCACAAGTGGAGGAGTTTAAGTATCTGGGGGTCTTGTTCACAAATGAGGGTAAACTGGAGCGGGAGATCGACAGGTGGATTGGTGTTGCATCAGCAGTGATGCGGATGCTGTACCGGTCCGTAGTGGTGAAAAGAGAGCTGAGCCAAAAGGCAAAGTTCTCAATTTACCAGTCGATCTATGTCCCTACTGTTAGGAAAAGTTAGATGTATATAGGTTAGTTGCATTAACTAGACACCATACTTCCACAATGCACACTCCAGCCACTGGGGGGGGTCTCTCTCTTCTTGAGATCCTGAAGTGGAGGCTTTAAAGGAAGGCCTGGTGAAGGAGTGAGGCCTGGACCTATGAAAGAAGGTGGAAGTTTTGGAATCCCTCTCCTAGCACATGGAAGGAAGTGTTGCACCTTTTTGTTTTCTTTGCTGCCTACCCTTTTTGAACATTCTCTCTGGAAGTGTGGGCTGGCCGGCTATGGAGTCAGTGCTTGGGTTCTTCAAGGATCTCAGGTAAGACGAGGAACCCTCCCCAGTTCCCATTCACTCACCTTAGCCTCATACTCCTTACTTCCACATTGGGTAACCGCAACACATAGTCATTAGGCTAGGGACTCTAGTTAACTGACCTTGAATTCCTCTAGACAGCTTGTTGTGTAAAGGGGTTAACTAGTGGTTCGTAGCACTACCCTAATCTATGGTCATGAGCTTTGGGTCATGACCGAAAGAACGAGATCTTGGATACAAGCAGCTGAAATGAGTTTTCTCTGCAGGGTGGCTGGGCTCTCCCTTAGGGTGAGAAGCTCAGTCATCCGAGAGGGACTCATAGCCGCTGCTCCTCCACGTCGAGAGGAGCCAGTTGGGGTGGCTTGGGTATCTAGTGAGGATGCCTCCTGGACGCCTCCCTGGTGAGCTGTACAGGGCACGGCCCACCGGGAGAAGACCCAGAGAAAGACCCAGGACACGCTGGAGAGACTATGTTTCTCGGCTGGCCTGGGAACTTCTTGGGGTTCCCCTGGAAGAGCTGGACCAAGTGGCTGGGGAGAGTCTGGGTCTCCCTGCTTAGGCTTCTGCCCCCGTGACCCGACCCTGAATAAAGCAGCAGAAAATGGATGGATGGATGTATGCAAAAAGTTGTATTTTAATTTATATAG
Organism: Acestrorhynchus altus; assembly: GCA_034509495.1. Classification (NCBI taxonomy): domain Eukaryota; kingdom Metazoa; phylum Chordata; class Actinopteri; order Characiformes; family Acestrorhynchidae; genus Acestrorhynchus; species Acestrorhynchus altus. Next base: position 17,327,673 of record CM067505.1, read on the forward strand.
TTTTTATTACATTGTTTTATATTATTATTATTATTATTATTATTATTATTGTTGTTGTTGTTGTTGTTGTTGTCTTAAAATATTATTATTCTCACTACTGTTGCTATTATTGATACTATTGGGTTACTGCTGTTCTTATTGTTAATGCAAAACTGGGCAAATATAAATACCAGTAAAGCTACCTGGAATCAGAGAGAGAGTGGGAGAGAGAGAGAGAGAGAGAGAGAGAGAGAGAGAGAGAGAGAGAGAGAGAGAGAGAGAGTATGGGTGTGTGAGAGGAAAGACAGTTAAGAGAGTCTGAGCAAAGAGAAGAGGCAGAGAAAAGGATACAGATTGAAATTAACTGGCAGGTAAGAGTAAAAAGAAGAGAACAGAAGAGAGAGAGAGAGAGAGAGAGAGAGAGAGAGAGGAGAATTTCAAAAAAGTATGTGAAATAAATGTGAATGCGGGGGTGTGGGTGCATGGGAGTGTGTGTAGACCCCTGGGTCTTGCTCTTTCCTTTTCCATCAGCCCTGTTTTCAGGCTGTGCAGTAATTTCATGGCTGGTTGAGGGGAGTTAGACCTGCACTGCTGTTAAACTCTCCTCTGGCCCGGAGCCTTTAATGAAGTTATTAATTCACCAAACACACCGAGCCAGCTCATACACACAGCACAGACGCATAATTCACAACACACACCCGCATCCACACCACAACAAACCATGTAATGACAATTTCATTTGTTCTCTGAGAAGCTTCAGGGGCTGTAACCCGCTGCACTTACAGAACACACTGTTAAAGTGATAGTTTGGCAAAAGGAAAGAAAGAAAGAAAGAAAGAAAGAAAGAAAAAAAATCGAATGTAACAAGTTGTCTCCCCTTACCCTGAATTTTGGTTTCTTTACTTTTACATTGGAGCTAAAAGTGTAATGCAGCTAACACTGGAGGTTTATGTACACCAGTTAGCATCATACATCTATTATCCACATTCAGTCACCTTTAACACTTGTTTATGTGTTTTCTGACTCTGTATGACCATGAAACATTCATTCAGTGAGGTATGAAACACTTATTACATGTTAGGAACCTTGTAGCTCCAGTGTCAGAACTGTGCACATTTGGTTTTGTACTGAACTGTGGCTACATAAATTATTCAAGTATTCATTATTTCATTATTACCTTTTTATTATTAATTGTTATTAATTATGAATATTTATTGATATTTGTATAACGGTATTTTACACAGTTAAACAGGTTCCAGTAGAACATGATCATGCATATAATCATTTTCTCATAGCCCATAGCAACCTTATCTGAAAGCTCCCACATATATTTTTCCAGATTCCTCCTGAATTCTTTTTCATTACCATGGTGTGTGCTTATTGACTTGTGTAGAAGTCACAGAATTCACACCAGTAATAACTGAGTCTCTCAAAATTCCAAAGTTCTGTTAACTGAGCCACTTGGTTAGCGCTTTTGCTTTGTGACATGGTGCCCCTTCATGCTGGAAAAAACATTGTTAAACATCTCCAAATTGCTGCTGGATCATTGTGAGAAGTTTCTCTTGGAGGATGTTTTGATACCATTCCTTATTCATGGCAGTGTTCTTTGGCAAAAGTTTGAGCAAACCCACTCCCTTGGATAAGAAGCAACCTACACATGAATCGTCTCACGATGCTTCACTCTTGGCATGACATGGGGCTCATGGTAGTGCTCACCATTTCTTCTATGGACAATCATTTTTCCAGTTGTCCCAAGCAGTCTGAAGGGGGCTTGATCAGATTACTTTTTTATCCCAGTAATCTGCAGTCTAATCCCTAAACTTCCTGCAGAATGTCAGTCTGTACTTGATGTTTTTCTTGGAGAGAAATGGCTTTTTTGGTGCCAATTGAACTGCTCTCCGCTGTCTTTGCCTGTAAAACCCTTTTGATGATTGTATGTGTTACCTTGGAACAAAAACTTAAAAGCACCACTCCCTTTAAAACAACCAGTCTTCTAACCAGCATGACAGAGTGATATCAGCTGTCTTCTCTTCATTAACCCTTTGTCCTAAATAAATAAGATCATCACTAAAATTATGTTAGCAAGCCATTTTGTAAGGCTGAAATGCAGTGGCTGGAATTTTTTATGGCAAGGAATGACAGTATCCCATGTTTTGAACCCAGGTTGATCAGAAAGGTGCTGTAGATGGAATAGTTGGAAAAATAATGGAAATCTGTTGGGACTTTTATTTGGTGCTCTACTTTTTGTTTTTGGGTGGTGGTGGTGGTGGTGGTTTTGATCATATTAATCTGGACACAGATAATTTTATGTATTAGAATCTCATCTTTTTCAAACAGAATCCCATCTAGCAATTGGAAGGTACAACACTGTGTGAATGTTTCAAATGTTCTGATTTTAGTTAGAATGTTCAATGTGTTCAATTTCCTGTAAGTCCATACAAGTTTTTTATTGAACTTATTTAATTTATTTTTTGTTAATTTTCCAACATTATTATGTTATGTTTTGGAAACATTCCTGGAATGTTATTTCTGTAATGTAAAAGCATAACTTTCCTGAAGCCTTGCCAAACTTTCCTGAAACATTGCCAAACATCCCTATAATGATCTCTGCTATGTGGCATAGGACAGCAATAAATTAATAGTATTTGTAAGGATTTGCCTTACAAACTTTTAGTGAGTACTACAATCAGCCCCTCAGTCTCTTACAGTTAAACCCACCTGTGGGGGAAGTTGTAACTCTTTTCCTTCTTTGCTTTCAGCTAAATTGTTCATTAAAGGAGTTGAAACTACGTTTAAATTTCCATGTGCATAAATTACAATAATATAATTAAAATTAAAATATAATAAAAAAAAATGTATAGACCTAGAGGATAATTAAATCTGTGTTTAGATCTTGTGATGACATGAAAAGTGTGATTAACGTGTCATTTTTGGAGGTGCTGGTGGATGCAGAGTATCCTCAGTCTGTTTGCTTTCACTCCCGCTTCCTCCTTTTTGACTCCAGCCTCCGTTTCCTTACCTAGGCTTTCTGTCAGGCGCATCTGTTTCCTGTTTAATTGAATCGACCCCTTTGGAGTTCCATACACATGCTGTACGCACAAAATGTGTGTAGGACTACAGAAGTAAACATCAGAGGTGGGAGGAAGCCACATTTTCTATTCAGCTTATCACCAAAGTAACATATGTCCAAGTAATATGCCTCCAATTTAAAGGGAGGGATAGCTATTGTGTCCATAATACCCCTCACAGACAATGCTCATGTAGAACAGTTGAAAACACAACAAACTGCGCTGACTGGCTTCACAGTTAATACAAATAAAGTATCTAAAATATAAAATACACTGATGTGTTTTCTAGGACCCTAAACTAATTCTTCATAAACTAATTCTAAACTGATCATTAAAGGGCCTATATTTCTGAATTTAATTTCTGTTATAGTTTCTTGAGTTTTGTGTGGTTTTGTGTGCAAAAAATAGACTGATATAAGATTCTTTTTAGACTGATATAAAAGTTTGCACTGCTGTTCAAATGACAGTGATTTACTTAATGTCAATAAGTGAAAATAATAAACCTTAGTAGTAAAAATGCCAAAATGCCAAAATTTTTTCCTATTAGCATTTCCTGCACATTTCAGATATAGTTTCTATAAAATTACCTCTTAGATCTTAGATAACTCAGTAATGAGATTTCTCCATGTTTGTTGCTCTTCAATTTTTGAAATATAATAATTTGGCTCACAATAAAATAGTTTTATATTAATGTACATTTAAATATGTTGTTCTTTTGTTGTACATTAATATGTATATTAAGACAATATAAAATATGCCATAATCATTGAACATACAACATTTTATGCTGTTGTCTCAATATTTTAGGTATAGGAAATTAAACAATAATTTTGTACTAAAATGAAAAATCAACATGTCAGATGAACAGGAGTGTCCATATGTTTTCATGTGTATGTAAATAAGATTTGAATTTAATTTAATTTAGGCTCTCCTGTGTTGCATCTCTTTTAAAAATTATTATAGACTGAAAACCATTGAACAGTTTTGTACATTTCTGAACCTTCACATCAGTGCTGTCTGATGGAAAAAAGTCCATTTTTGTCCATTTTTTGGAACCCTGTAGCTTTTTTGAACCCCTTCATGCTGAATGAATAGACCAATATATGTGATCTCAAATTATGATTACATAATTACACAATAACTTCCAACTTGAAAGTTAACATTTTTGCCTTATCCTGTAAAGTCACCACCCTTTACATGTTTTTCATTGGACAGCAGCAATATACACTCTAAACAAAAGGGTTCTTGGATTCAAACTGAAAAACTGTGAAACCCTTTTGATACTATAAATCAAAGAGGTTCTAATAATAATCTGTACATTTTTCTACCAATGTGAAGGACCTTTTAACAAGAGAAATTTAAGACATAAGTTGACATGGTTCTGTATAGAATGATTACTAAGTAAAACAATGGACACACACACACACACACACACACACACACACACACACACACACACACACACACACACACACACACATATATATAAAAACATACATATAGTAGTTAAACAAAACCTTATATCTCATTTTGTTAACATAATTTAAAAGTTCAGATGCCCTTTACATGATGAATGAACCAATAGAAATGGAAACCTTTTTTCATTGATTTCCATTGCAGTCATTGCAGTTACCATTCAAAGATACAATGTTTTGTTGCATCACTTATTATATACAGTACATATAAGCCCCGTGTTTACATATTCCATGCAAACAATTCTTCAAAAAAAGAAAATTTGGATTTCAGCGATATAGGCTCTTTAAAGCATCACTGAAGAATTGTCACATGACTATAGAGCTGATTTATTTCCTTTCCCCTCCACACATTGATAGCAGACAGGTGCTGAAAGGGTCGTGGAGATCATGTTTTGCCAATTTATTTTATCAAATGAACTAAAAATGAACTTCAAATACATCTAGTGCCCGAGGCAAAAACATATGCAAAACTTAACGCGGGCCTCATCCCATCCCATTTCACGCTATAATTGTATCAGATATTTCTTCAAGGGTCTTCACAAACGTGGAGGTGATGATGGAAGGTGCAGGGGGCGGAGGGCTTCAAACAAGTCCGATAAAGTAATTGGATGAATTCGTTTTAATTTAGTCTTAACCTTGCTGCTCCAGTCAATCTCCTCAGACAGATGGCAGAAATTCTCCAGCGATGCATGCACTATAATCTCCAGTCCTCCACAACCGCCAAAGCTCGGCTCTAGTCTTTCTCAGCCCTGCGTTAGGCCTGAAGTTTGCTTCAAAACCATTTGAGTTCAGACTCAGAAGTATCACTAAGTCCTTGTTCACAGGATTTTTGTAAAAATCACACTTTTTCTATGCTTACTTCTGTCCACCTGAACACTGTTTATAGGTCACTGAAGTTTCAGTGATTAGAAAAGATACAATTTTTACACCACAATGGTTTCTTTGAGTGTGACTGCATAGTATAGAACACTTGTTTTCTAATAAATAATAAATGTTATTTATTTATTTATTTCTTCTTCTTCTTCTTATTTTTAGTAGAGGCAATAGTGCAACAACCTTTTGCATACAGTATATACTGTACCCAGTAGGTTCATTATAGCACTGAAAAGATGTCAAGCCATTTTGGTGCTACATACTGCATCTCAGACAATTAGAATTTTAAAAATTATTGGTCATTTTTGTTCATAAGATAAACTGTCATTTATTACACAAAGTGAAATATTTCAAGCCTTTTTTTTTACTTCTGATCAATATGGCTTATAGCTCCAGTTTCTCAAATAATTTGAATGTTCCATAATATATATATATATATATATATATATATATATATATATATATATATATATATATATGACATTTTGTCACTGTCCTTTTGGATTTCAGCATCTCTCTAAGCTTCTCAACTGATGGAAGTTGTCTAACATCTCTGCCACATTTGGACATGATAAAACACAGGGGAACAACACCAAAAGAAGTCACCTTAAACCATCACAGACCATGGAACTACACACTGGATTTCAGACATCCTGGATTCTGTGACTCTCCATTCTTAGTCCAGACACTACAAGATTGAGTTGAAACTCTGAGACCCTTTCCTGGCAACAAGATCTCCAAATATATATCATCCCCTTTGAACTATCTGTGTTCTGAGCATTTTTAAGATATTGCTTTAAAGATTTAGCATTTCAAATAGCAAAACTGATGTGAAAATTCATATATGAAAATTAGAGAGACCCTAAATGTATTCAAAATATCAAAATCTGATCAAATACGTAAATGAGTTTTTTGGGAACAGGTCAAATGCAGATAGATGTAATGTTTACTCAAAATTGGCTTTTAAAGGTAAAATTTCTTGTTTCAGAAAATTAAATGTAACATTTTCTATTATGTTTCGAACACATTCACTCACTGTTTCTCCTCCACAAGTGAGCTGCACTGATAGGGACCATAGCACAAGTACCAGACAAAATAATTAAAAAAATTCTTTCTCAAGATCACTTTCTGAAATGTGATCTCCTGATAATGTCACATTTACAGAATGTTTTTATGTTTCTTCATTACTTGTAAATTCCCCCACCTGCTGGACTAATATAGGATTATCTTATCTTATCTTATCTTATCTTATCTTATCTTATCTTATCTTATCTTATCTTATCTTATCTTATCTCATTGTGTCACATAATTGTGCCAACGTCCCTAACAGTGCAGTTTTATGCTAAAAGGTAAACATAGTAAAAGCAAGAACATGTCATCAGGATTGAAAAGTTAGTTAGGATTTATTTAGTTAGAAGTGATTTTTCATTAATTTTTAACATAAACTAATCATGTTTTCAGTCCTGGACTTGGCTCAGTTTTTCAACAAAGCAATATAACATTCAGCCTTACAAAATGGCCTGTTAACATAATTTCAGCGATGATCTTGTTAGCTCAGAAGAAAAGGTTAATAATGACAAGACAGCTGATATCACTCTGTCATGCTGATTATAAGAGCAAACTGGTTGCTTTAAAATGGTAGTGGTGTTTTTAAGTTTTCTTCTGTTAACCATGCTTACCTCCAAGGAAACACATGCAGTCATCATTACATTGCATCAAAAGGGTTTCACAGGCAAGATCTTTGCTGCTTGTAGGATAGCACCCCAATCAACCATTTATCCAATTATCAAGAACTTCAAGGACAGTGGTTCAAGCAAGCATCAAGACCGTCTCCTAAAGAGGATGGAGCTATGAGATTGAGTGACCTTCAGTGCACAGCTTGCAGAAGGCAGGTGTGAGTGCATCTGAACACACATTGAGATGAAGGAGGATTGGTTGGAGGATGGCCTGGTGTCAAGAAGGGCAGCAAAGAAGACACTTCTCACCAAGAAAAACTTAATGGACAGACTTTCTGCAGTGTTTTTTTAGCACCATATCACCAAGTGATAACCAAGTGGCTCTGTGAACAAAGCATTGAAATTTCCATGTCCAGGAAACGCCCCAGATCTGAACCTGTGGTCAATCCTTAAAAAGAGGGTGGATAAAACAAAACCCAGAAATTCTTATCAACTCCAAGCACTGATGAGCCAAGGGTTACCATCACTCAAGATTTTGCTCAGAAGCTGATATCCAACTTGCTGAGGTGAATTGCAGAAATCTTAAGAAAGATCAGTACTGTGAATATTAAGTGTTTCTCAATAAAAAGTAAAAAAAAAAAAAAAAAAAAAAAAAAATAGAAAAACATATGGAATGCTTATAATTGCACTTCATTGTACCATATAAACATCTGATAAAAGGTTCTAAAAACACCCAGGGAGCAAACCTTGGGTAAACCAAAATTTGTACCATGCCTAAAACCTTTGGCCTTGGCTGTATTTGAAGCACTGTTTGGTTTACAGAAAGAACCTCATAGAATTAAGTTACTTTGACTTTACAGAAAGAATATATAAGAATGTATATAAGAATATATATACATCCAGTCTTCTTTGTTGTTTAATATTTCTTTCTCTCCATTTCCTGGTAATTACCGAATTCCTGGTCATTAGAATTTCAGGTTACATGAAGACCTGTTCTGAACTATTGATCAGTTGGTCCCATCCGCTTTCTATTGTCACCGAAGTTCAAGCTCATACAGATTTGTCTGTTTGCTGTTTATTGTTGCCTTTTCTTTTGCCAGGACTCCTCCTTTCCAAACTCTTGTCAGCTATTTAACAGTGCAGTAACATATCACCAAAAGAAAAAAAAAGATCTTTTACTGTTTGTAGAGAAAGCATTTTAGCCCAATAGTGAAAGTAGCCCAAAAGACACACCTTTGAATTTTCAATAATGACTGAATTTTCATACAAGCCCAATTTGAAAATCACAAACTTGGCAACCCTGCTGGAAAGTTTTCTTTCCAGTTTTGTCGATGCTAACAACCAAATGAAGCTACAGAGACTCAGTAACAGCAAGGAAAGGAACAGCCAATCACACTGGCCATATGTGATATGTGGAGGTATCAATCAATCAATCAATCAAATTTTATTTATATAGCGCTTTTTACAACAGAACGTTGTCACAATATAACTCGAATACAGAAAATGATTTAACCCTTTCTGATCAAGGTTTTTCTTTTTGGAGGGTATCAAATTATTGGTGGGGGACAATTCAGAAATCACTGGATATTGGTGGGAACATGTAACTTCTGTCCATGCTAATTCTATGCCCTTGTATGGCAGTGATATATAATCACACTAATGTTACAAAACAAGGTTCAGAAAGATTAGACTGGTAAGAGGCGGGTGTACTTTCTTTGTACTTAGCTTAATTAGTAAATAACAGTAATAAAATGATTGGTCTTTTTCAGGTATGCACTGAAAAACAGGCAAGGAAGTGGACAAACTCACAGGGTTGGAATATTTATTATAAAAACAAAACAAAACACCATGATACATAGACAAAGCACACACAGACACATAAACAAACACAAAAACTGACATAGACAGACTGAAACAAAAGACCACATATACACAGACAAGACTAGAAACACCTGAGACTGATTTACAAACAGGCAGGTTTACAAATGAGACACAGGTGGGGACAAGACCAGGGCAGAGACAAGACCAAAACAAAGCACATTGGGAACAAAAAAAAAAAAAAAAAAAAAATAAATACAAGAAAGGAGATACAGGGGAGCCAAACAGCTATGTGACAGTCTTGTTAAAGCTAAACACAGCATGCCATGAACATATTCTCTATCCAATTGTGCACTTTTTTTGTCCTTAGAATTCAGTGTTCTTTCTTTACTGCATGATGGCTGTGAAATGAGAGCGGGGTCACCTAGTATGAGTCGTTTAAAAGCCTGACCTCCATTTTAAAGGATATGATTTACTTCACTCCCTCTTCTCTATGCCTCTAAGTGTAATTACATGTTACTTTTTAATTAGAGCGACAAAGCCGAGCGTGTTCGTCGAGATGCCATCACACGGTTCACGTTTTCACCCTCGTCCTGTGATCGCATGAGCCCGGCTCTTTTGCTAAATGGTGATAAAGCCCCATTTCCACGCTCTCCCATAATTAATCCATCTCCGGCTCCAGTGTTATCGCCTCCCCAAGCCTGAATGGCGGTGGATCCTTTTACTCATATGGAGCTTTTATTGACACGCTCCATAAAGGAGAGGTGGAAATCCTTCCATTTGAGTTGCAGATTGTTTAGCAGATCAGCGCCCCACCAATCTCAGCATCTATAATGTGGCAATGCATGAAAATAAATGCTGCTGTCTGCTGGCAAAGGAATCAGCAATGGAATGATATCAAGGCTTTGGTGGTATGTGTTTTTTGCAGGATAGGGAAATTACCATGTATTTGCATGACATTAAGGATGACTATTCAACACAGAGGAATCTCACTTGATTCCTAGGCCTAGGGTTGGAGGATGCTGGACAATATTTAAAAGCCTAGATCCAGTTTATCTGTAATATGGCTGATGGTTTCCATTTAAACCAACTCTGCATTATTAGCTATGATTACTGTAGCAGAGCTGGTGATGGCCCTTTTTGTTTTGCAATTACAATACATACATCTTTAATGAATACGTAGTCTAGATTAGAGAAACAGTACAATGACTAATTTTTATTCCAACATGGACTGGAAAATGTCCAGAGAAGCTTTGTAAAGATTCCAGAAACACAACCTATATTGGTTAAGACATGGTGAACACAACCCTGCCTTTAACAAAGCATGTCTCATTTCTGAGAGAATGATTGTTTTTCAAGAGTGGACACCATTTAGCTATTTGATAGTGAAAATCTTAACCAAAAACCTCTGGTCTTTGACAACATAGTGGACAATTTTGGCTTCATTTTTATAGAATAGAAGGAAATGGAATCAGGTCATCAATCTTTAAGGTATAGTCATTGCAATAAACACATAAAATTCATCTTATAATGATTATGTGCCATGAGAATAGTCAAGTGTCTATTATACAGCTCGGCTTGACCCACCATCCCTCAGGATGCAAGGTAAACATGCATCCAGACTCTTTTCTGTTCTGGCACCAAAATGGTGGAACGAACTTCCCCTGGGAGTCCGAGCAGCCGAGTCCCTCAATGTCTTCAAACGCAGACTGAAGACTCATCTGTTTCAGGAGTACTTAACTCCATAAAGACTTTTGTTTCAACACGGTCTAAATGTGTGGAATCTCTAGATTCCAGCCTTATCTACTAGCTAAGGATGTTCTAAGTAAACAGCAAAGCACTTTTGTAAGTCGCTCTGGATAAGGGCGTCTGCTAAATGCCGCAAATGTAAATGTAAATGTAAGTGTCTTCTCTCCAGTAGTTCTTTACCTGTGTTAAATCTTTTGCACTGTTAGCTGCAGTGGACTAGTATTACACATATTTCTGTGAGGGTGGTTCCACCAAAGATTTAGTTTATAAAAAGATTAATCTACTCAATTCAAATGGTTCAGTGCATTATACAGATTTACAGAATAAACATACCTCTAATTTTGTGGTTCCATCTGCAAATTCAATCATGTAACTCCTCTGCTGCTTTCTCATCAATGCCTTCCTGTAGCTGCCTGCATCATATTCAAAACCTTGATGCAGGCCTACAAGGCCAAAAATGGACCAGCACCTCTGTACATGATGACAATGGTGAAAACTCGAGCTGTACCAAGAACCCTTCGAACTTCAAGTACAGCTCCGCTTGACCCACCATCCCTCCAATCACAAAGAAAACATGCATCCAGATTCTTTTCTGTTCTGGCAACAAAATGGTGGAATAAACTTTCCCTGGGGATCAGAACAGCTGAGTCTGTCACTGTGTTCAAACGCAGACTGAAGACCCATCTGTTTCAAGAGCATTTAACTTCAGACTGATTCTGAATCTTGTTAGTCCCCAGTCTGACATTTATTTTTGACAGCATCTAAGCTTGAGGAACCTCTGGATTCTAGCCTCGTCTAATAGCTGAGGATATTTTCTGAGTGAACAGCAAAGCACTTTTGTAAGTCTCTCTGGATAAAGGCGTCTGTTAAATGCCAAAAATGCAAATGTAAATGTAACTTTATCCCTTTGAGGAAGATTATATCCATTTATACTTTCCAGTGTTACCTCTCATTTTGCAGTTCTTGATGTGAAGTTTCTGGGTAGCACAACATGTTTTGGCATAATAAAAGCTGTAATTATTTATAAGAGTGGCTGATGCAAAAAAAAAAATCCATACATTTTATTCGTAACTAAAGTATGAGGTGAGCATGATATAGTCAGTCATACTGTAATATTTGAAACTGAATTCCTCTAGCCTGGTGTTGGGGATTCATCTGTTGAATTAGCATGAAGATAATAATAAATGTTAATATTTGATGCTTGTTTCAGACAGTTTCAGACAGAATGTTTCCTCCACTCATTATGCATTAACCTTACATTAAATACTTTCTACAAGCATTTTTGATTTAGTCTTGGCCTTGGTCTTTTGACTAAAATAGAATTTAGATTTAATAATATTTTGTGAGTGTGAGTTTTCCATATTTCATATAGAAGAAAAGGGCTCTTTCAGAGATGAGAGAAAACAGACCAAATGAACCAGTGAAATTGATAGTTCAAAATGTTAATATTTGGAGAAAGATAAATGGGCTGGGGAGGAAGGGGTATATGATAAAATCTAGAACCATTTCTGTAGTACTACACACTGCATGATGTGAATGTTGTCCTTCATACCAAACTCACAGGTGTCAGGTGTATATGTCCTAGTAATTTTGACCTTTTGAATCAAAGAGCCTGTACTCGCTCTCTCATCCACAGTTACACATTGTCACTGATTGGCTGTCAAACTATAGAGGGTTTGCCAGCCCTCCCTGACTGACCCAGGGCTGTCCACTTTAAAAGACAGAAAAGGATTATTGCATCAGTTCATCTAAAAAATCAAACAAATGAAAGGTCATTTTTATTACAATTAAGTACTGAGTATTGTAACTGTGAACCTAGTCTGGCCAATCAGATGTATACATTTTGATGTCATTTGATTGAGACACACAAAGAGCATGAGACCAATAAAAATAGAACACAATGAGATGAAAGTTCTTTTGGAACACTTTTGGGACAACAGGGTTGTGTGGTAAAACTCAACGTGTTATATAAGAGGAGACTGATCACCAGTTGAAATATCAGAGTTCTTGGAAATCTCAACAGCTCCCGCCTGTTAGTGGAAGAGCATTGGCAATATTGTGGTGCTAGTGTGGAAAAGCAGTATCATCAAGTTATTAGGTACTTTATTTTAAGCTGCACATTTTTCTGAATCATTCTATTTTATTTTATTTTGGCTTGAAATTAGAAATTAACAAATATTTAAAGTATTCATTATTTAGAAATGGTCCAGTTCCATTTGAAAAGTATACTGAATTGCATTTGTACTTGATTTTGATGCAGTTCATAAAATTTTATATCTACTAGAATCACAGAATCACAGTGCCACATAAACATTAACATGTTTCATCTTAAGGAAATTTTCTTAGACAAGACCTTGATTTTATCAATACAGGTTGGAACATTGCTGCGATAGAGGATTTGATTGCATTCAGTCATGCTGAAAGGATTACTAAAGTCAGATACTAATGCTGCATGCTCAGTTCTGTTACTCCAACTCATCTCAACTCATTGGGCTTTAACTATTACAACCCAACATCCACACTTTGAAGGCAGTTATGTTTCATATCTCAGGATCAGAGTAATCTCTAGACATGATATATATATAACAAAGTACAAGACATTTCCTAACATTCCACCATTGTGATCAAATATCTGAGCAAAAATCCACTAATTTTAAAATGATTTATTCCAAGTTTAACTGCCAAAGGAGCTTCCAGTGCATGTTTATTTTTCTGTCATGCTTTACCTACATGCAGACTCTGACTGATCAGCAAGAGGGTGGGGCTAATGATATCATTGGCCTAATTAGTTTATAAAGGAAAATAAGAGGGGGCTGTTTGTGCCTTCTTCCTGTTTCAGTATAAAAGTCCTGAGAAAGGATATTCAATATTGTGCAATATTAACAAAAACAACCAAGGACATTTGAGTTTTTGTTTTTTTATTTGGACTGTTGAGTATTTTAAGTACTTATAAATAACATTAATTACAAATGAAAGTACATAAAACTAAGAAACCCTGCCGTAGAATTGGCCTATGGTTCTACAGGTTAACCCACACTTATGACTGAACGCCCTTGAGCTGTTGTTCAGCGGCTGTTGTATTGATCGGTGCTTATGGAGATTAGAGCAGCTGTGTGACACGAAACATCTGTAAACCTCATGAGGAAGCACTGGAAGTGTTTCAGTTCCACCCAGTTAGAACGTCATTTTACTAAAAGCGTTCAAACTCCCCGCACTGCGCTGACATTCAGGTCCTCCACACGGACACATATCCCACCTCACTCAGCCCACAGGCTCGCAGCCTACGGCGCCCCGCGAGGCTCAAACTTCGCGCGTACAACAAAAACAGTAACGAAAAGCGCGCTGTCAGTCAGTCCACGCGCAGCTGAGCCTCCGCGCGGACTACAGGGAGGACAGGGGCAAACACACACACACACACACGCACACGCGCGCGCACACACACACACACACACACACACATACGCACACACAGAGGGTGAGAGCTGTGGGTTTGGAGGGGTTTGTGTCTCGTGCAGCGCGGGCTGACTTTAGTTGAGTTGGTGTTTGGATGAATCGGAGCTTCAGTGTGAGAGGAGATCTGGATCCGGAGCAGCAGAGATGTCCCGGAGAAAGCAGAGCAAACCACGGCAGTTCAAACGTGAGTGTACTTATTTATGTCACCTACAAGCTTTAATTTAGCCACAGATTGTCGTGTGAATGTGTTGAGTGTGAACGCGGGGTGGTTTTCAATGTGTGAACTATGTGCGACTATGTAGCGGAGTTAAGCGAGTTCATCTCAGTGCTGCGCGCGAGCTCTGCTTACATGTGGGTTCATTAAAAAAAGAACTAAAACGCCCTTCTCTTTTGTCAGCTGTTCACAGACGTGTTTGTACTTTGCAGCGGTTCATGCATTCATTGAAGGGTGAAGGAGTATTTCCTTTAACACGTGTTAAACATTTTAAGCTTCATTCCAATCTGGAAAACTAGGGATTGGCAGATATCTGGTGTAAGAGAACATGCACGACTGGTTCTGTGAGCTGTGCACGCCTTTATCCACTCACATTATTGTATTACATGTGTTTTTTTACGTGTACAAAAACCTGAATTTCTTTAAATACTAATGAGGCACGTGCTCGTGCTCTACGTCGGCTTTTCTGTGCACTATTTCAGCTGTGCACCCATTACTGACCTGAGTTTTGTCGCACGTGCGTTTTAAAAGAGGTCAGAGATAGGAATTATGAGTGGAAATGCATGTCCATGCCTATGTGGAACTCCTCATCTGACGTGCTTTTTTATGTGCACACAAATAATCAATTTGTTTAGTACACTGTTGTTTATGTGCACTAGTGCAACTGTGCACTGCATCACAGGGTTCTTGCACGTGCGTTCTGTCATTCACACATTGCATTCCTTTATGCATCTGCATGCAAATGCCCAGAGATATTATTTATAAGTGAAAATGTATCCATATGTGGAGCTTCTGAGACGTCTCAATGTAAAGGACCAGATGTTTGTTGCACGTGCTTTGTGCATGCATTATGTACATTTCATTCGTTCTCAAACAGCTCCGTGCAAATGCCCACGAGCACTTTCGTTAAAATCAACTGTTTGTAAGTACTTATTCTGTTCTGCAGCCTTTTATGACACTTTTTTTTTCTTGCACGTGCGTTTTATAGAAACTCTTCCCAAATTGCAGTCATTTCTAAAGCTGCTCTCTGCATGAAAACCTGTTATAAATAGTTTATGAGCACTTATTTATATGTAAAATAGTTGCAATGCAGATGAGCTTTCATGCAAAATGGTTTTCTGTACACTGGTTCCACCTATTTCTGTGTAGTGTGCAATCGTTTATGAAATAACCTGGTAACACGGGCATTCCTGTGGCACGTGCGTTGTATATGAGCGATCATCAAAATGCAGTCGATTATTAAGATGCTGAGCGAGATGTTTATCATATCATAACTATTTATATGGGTTATGCAATCCGCTATGACGGTATATCAGAGCAGATGATCAGAGAGGTTTGTGCACGTGGGCTTTATTTACATTTGGATGCATTTCTAAAGCTGCAAACGCGCAGGTGCACGTGGGCTTTATTCCAACCATTTGTCATTGCACACATTTGCTGCAATGTTTATAGACATTTGTTGCATGTGGTTACATGCAATCAAACGCAGTGTCTGTCGCGCGCTGGTTTAATTGTGATCGTGTTCTCGTTTATGTGTGCTGTGCCCTGCTCTGCCCAGTGCAGATGTGTACAGACATATAGAGTGCAAACGTTTAGGGCTGTTTTTGCATAAACAAGCTTATTGGAGTGCAAACGGTTGCATGTCATTTTATGTGTGTGTGTGTGTGTGTGTGTGTGTGTGTGTGTGTGTGTGTGTGTGTGCGCATTTCTTAGTGTAAGCCAGAGAGCAGTGTGCACAGTCCTGACCTTCAGCCTGTGCTTTTAACTACTGTCATTTCTTGTTTGCATTGTTGAATTAAATACTGTAAAATCTTAAGATTCAAATAAAACACAATTCTTAAAAGATCTGTTCAGAGAGGGTTCACATAAATGACTAATATTGAGAACAGCTGATGGAATTTTGTTCACAATGGGAACAGTAACTTGAGTTCAGCTAATATACAAACAAATATGTGGCTAATATTTGATTATGACACATTGTACTGATTGTCACTCTCCAATGAAAAACAAGTATCTCCAAAATGGAAACTTTACATGCAAGTCAATGTAAAACAAGAGACTATTTCACTAATTTTAGAATATTTTTTATTGCTCTACTCATCTAGAACAAAAATGAACAAAAATGGAGATACATGGTTTTCAGTGGACAGCAGTGAAATGCTTAATTTATTGTCCCTTTTCATGCAAAATAGGCTATAATATAAAAACTGTAAATTACTGTTTGTTTCAGGTTGTTCGGACATATCAGGTGCTTATATGTGCTAATACACTATAAAACCATTACATTTGCTCATATAAAGTTGAAAAAAATGTGTGATATTTGTTTTTTTGTGCCATTTGACAAATTTCTAAATAACCGATTTCAAAATAAACAGATTAGTTTATATTTCTTTATTTTTTTTCTGGTTAAAGGTAGATTTAAGGTTGTGTCACCACTAATACACATAAAATAAAACTGGAGCCAGGAAACCGGGACAGTGTTCAGAGGTAGATGGTTATTACAGAGGACGAAAAGGTCATTACAGGGCGAGTCATTCTCCTTTTTTTCTCTTTCTCCCTCTTTTTTTGTTCTCTCAAACATATTGCCCTGTTATCTAAACCTCAGCGATTCACGACCCTCTATTTTCATATTTTGCCTATTTCCATTCTCTTGGGTGTCCTCTGCAGCAGAGATAAAGAGCGGGTGCTGAAAGAGCTCCATTAATTTGCCCCGATGACTGGGCAGATAAGGGCAGATAATGGAACTGATAAGACTGTGGAAGATATACCATCAGACGCATGATTATTACCATTAGAATTCCAGCCCTGCAATCTGCAGCAGACTGATAATCTGCCCCACCTCCCCCCCCCCAGCCCCCAGCCCAGCATGATAAGACAAAAAAATAGTCAGTCGTCTGCACTCCCTTTATTAGGCCTCCTGGATATTCTGATAATATGGTGATAAATTATGTATTTCTCTACAGCCTTCCCTTTTTCTTTGCTCCCATTGAAATCTCTCTGTCTCTTTCCCTCTGTCTCTCTCTCGCCCATCTCTCTCTCTCTTATGGGGCGATAAGAAGGGTCATTTCAGGTCATCTTTTCTGCCCCAACCCCCCACAAAGTTCCAAGTAGGGTTTTATTGTAATAAGAGTTTGATCTGAAGAGCTGATAGTAAAGAAAGTGCTGTGGCTCAGTGTGTGTGTGTGTGTGTGTGTGTGTGTGTGTGCGTGTGTGTGTATGTGTGTGTGTGTGTGTCTTTGCTATCAGTTCTACATCACCCCAGTGAGCCGGACCAGCTGTTTTTAGCTCTTATCAACCCCCCCACGCCCACCCCCCCAAATCCAAAGGGACAGTAAATTTGTGCAGATTGGTGGCGAGAGTGTTGGAGAAGCAGTGTTGCCAAATTTATAGCACAGGGTTAAAAAAAAGAACAGCTTGACTCTGTGCTGAGTGAACTTGTGAAAGGGGAGGAGCACCATTTTAAACATATATTTTCTTATTCAGTACCTTCTCAGTTGTTAGCTTCTTACAGGATGAATCATTTTAAGCTATTAAGTACCATTTCAAACACTGTAAGCACAAATCTGAAGACATTTGTCATAAAGGGCGAGATTTGATCAATTTAGATTCACTGCTGACTGCTGACAGAAAATCCTAATTTGGTTGTAAAAGAGGGTTTGCAAATGATGTGTATGGATAAATATTCAAATGGGATTTATTAGCTGTCCATTTGAGGTCTAAATAAATACACATGAAACACTTTAGACCAATCAGAATGGGCTGATATTTTCATTTTAATTCATTTAAAATATTGCAGTTATAAAAATGGGTGGCACAGTTCAGCAGGTAGTGTGTACCACACAGCTTCGGGGTTCTGGGTTTGGTTTGTTTACTGCAGTCTCTGCCTGTGAGGAGGTGTGTTTTCCCTTTGCCTGTGTGGATGTTCTGGATGTTCTGTTTTCGTCCCACCTCTCAAAAACACATGGTAGTTGAATTGGCCATGCTAAATGGACAGTGTATTTGTGTGTGGTACCCTGTGATGGACTGGTGCCCTGTCCAGGGGGTATTCCTGCCTTACTGGTTTTCCTGTCATTCCAGGCTCTGGATTCACCGTTACCTTGGCCAGCCAGAAGTGAATAAGAATTGTTAAACATATTATTGTTATTGTAAAACTCAAAGGTAGAAGGCAGTCAGGTTTCTTGCTTATTTAAAGATAATGTTTTACAGTGTGTTTGGGTTAATGTGAAAGCTGTGTTTGGTGAGGAGGTAGAGGCTACCGTTCCTCACTCCTAAACCCTTAAAAATAAGATGGACCACAAGAAGTCAAGGTACCATTTGAATGGTTAAATGGTTCTTTGTAAGGTTATATGGTTCTTTATATGCTAAGGGAAAACCCTAGCATATAAACCCTAAATTTTTTTTTTCTGGAAAGTTTGTTTCCACTTTTTGTTGCACCTTAATTTTCAGAGCATGAAAGCCAAAATAAACTTTTTGCCTCTTTTTCATTGTTGTACAGAATAGGTTTTGCTTCAGATGTGTACTCCAAGAATATGTTAGCCTGTTTGAATTATTTTACATACTTACACAATAAGCCTGAAAATGTAACTCATCACTTCTTTAGTATGTTAATAACAGTATGGTTCTTAGCTCTGACAAATGGTTCTATCAAAAATATTGTTGGTATAGAACTATGTAAATTAGCAGTTCTTTAAACTTTAGCTATAATAATAGTTATAATTAATGTTGTTCAATACCATGTAAATGTAATTACAGAATTAATAATACATTAATAATTTTTTTTACATTTGCAGTCTTTATGGACATGAATGAAATCTGCTTTGTTTTGATGGTGAAATTGCTGCTTTAAAGTTCATTATGACTAAACTGTCTTTACTTGAAACACGTATTGTAACTGGTTTTATTCATCCCTAATTAAAGAAATGAAAGTATTAAAGAATGCAAAGAAAATATGTTTATACAAATGAAAGCAACATTTTACATCAGTTCAAACTTCAAAAACACTTCATTGTAAACAATGTAAACTCTTCATTGGCTCGGATGTACAGTTCTGGGAAAGAAGTAACCCTGTAGTTATAGATAATCTTTAGATAATTTTACACTTTTAATGTAAAATCCTGCATTTTCTGTCCTTCCCCTCCTTTCTCTCCTTCCTTTTGGTTTGTTTCAATAACACTTGTGTGGATAACATTTTTGTTAATAATCTTTTTTATATATTTCATATTTTATTATTCTTGGAAATCTCTGTTCTAATTGCTGTCCTGTTTTGTTGCCCAGTCTTGGAATGTTCAGCAGGAATGGGCGGGGCTAAACTGCTTTAGGCTGTATATATAAATATATGCAAATGTTTTAATATTTTTGTGATGTCACAAAAATAATTATATCAGAATGGGTTTGTATCTTCAGGATGGTAATGTTACAGGACATGGGGTCTTAGAAAGAAGTTATATGTAAAGAACAACTGTGAGATTCAAAGTGGAAAATGGAGACATGAGGTTTTTGCATGACAGTGATGTCTTGCAGATCTGTACATATCTGGACAGTGCTGACTGGAGAATAGTAGCATTTCAGAAAATGTTATTTTCCATTAATTTCCTTTAATATTGTTCTTCTCATTTAAAATATCTGATGCTTTGAAAAACTTTCCATTAAAAAAGATTTCGGAAGTGATTCCTCCATGGCATTGCTCCAATGAATCCTTTATTTTGAAGAGTGTACTGTTACATTGTGGGGATTTAGTGAGGTAAAGGGATTTAGGGAGGAACAACATAAACTTGATTTAACCTCACAGCAGCTCTGAAGTGTCTAAACACTTTTTTTATTTGTGGATCTTCTGCTTATTTATTTGGTGTGCTGTCATTTGTGTCATTCGTGGTTGTCGTGCACTAACGTGCCGCTGTCAGAAATATGATAATTTATTTCATTATTATACCCCTATCAGGGATGTCAGATTTGTTGGCTCTCTTTTATTCTTTTTTTAATCCGTTTTGATTAACTTCATCTGCCAACTGTCAGCGCGAGGCGTCCCTCAGTCGCGCGCTATCTCTCTCAGATCAGCGCAATATGAAGAGGGGTTATTGCGTGCCAACTTTTCCCCCAGCATCTGTTCAGCACTAATGAGCTGTGAAGTGCTGTGGGCTCGCCAGGCTACAAAGCAGGATGGATGGAGAGATGGAGACATGGAGGGACGGAGAGAGCCAACTGTTTCTCTCTCCTTCACCCAAATGGTCTGAGAGATCCGAGGCAAGGCTGCTGCCTTGCTTTCTGCTTCATATGACTGTCCAGCACTGTCCTCATAGGTATGGTCAGGATACATGGTACCTGCAACACGCTCCTCTTGTGTTTCTCTGAAATCAAGGGTATTAATAAGACCTTTGTCCCTGTGTACTATAGT
The DNA here is from genome assembly GCA_034509495.1 of Acestrorhynchus altus. Classification (NCBI taxonomy): domain Eukaryota; kingdom Metazoa; phylum Chordata; class Actinopteri; order Characiformes; family Acestrorhynchidae; genus Acestrorhynchus; species Acestrorhynchus altus. Next base: position 17,348,369 of record CM067505.1, read on the forward strand.
AACAGCCTTACACTTCTGGCAAGGATTTACATTAGATGGCTGTGTGAGGAGGGTTTGATTGCATTAAGTGTCACAAGAGCATTAGAAAGGTGAGACACAGATGTTGGATGATTAGTTCGGCTACTCCAGCTCATCCCAAAGGTATTGGCAGGAGCTCAATCATTCCATTGCTCTATTGCTGGCGGGGTTTTATACCACCCTAATACATGCTTGGCACTGGACATGGTGACCTTAGGCTCATGTGTGGCTACTCAAGAGCATCCTGTTCTACTGGTCAGAGATTAAACAAGGTCTGCATAAACACCTGCCAGTGATGAGGGCCTTTACATTACCTGAAATAGGCAAATTAAAGGCAAATAATATTTGTATGACAATATAACATGCACTGTGTCTAAGACTCCATTTTGGATCAAAAGGAAAGGATATTCTGTCTAATTTTGTATTTTAAAGTAACATTATCCATACTTCTGTAAGACAAATATTTGATGTAATACATTTGATGTAATGATATAATAATATAATGATACAGTGATTTAATGATTCAATGAGATGAAATTGTACAGAATAGAAACATTGTTTTATTGGGAGAGGTTCAGATTTGAGCTGACAGCTGAATGCACAAGAATCTCCTCACATTCAATTGAATGCTTTTGGTCAATAGTACAACACCAGTCGATATCATTACCAGGAATAATAACAGAATGCACTTTTTAAATACATATTCAGTACAGACATGCAATTTCATTTTAGCATCTGCAACTGAAACCCCTGATCTATTTGATGTTGTAAATATTTGAGCAAAAATAATATAATATATAATATAATATAATACACACTAATAGTAAAAAAAAAGGTTGCACCCAGAAGGAAGTGTTGGATTGCGATGCAAATTGAAAGATATTCGAAGATAAAGGTTACCAGGAACAGTAAAGGAAAATGTTAGACTGATATGGGCAACATTTATTGAGCTACACATAGAGAAATAGCGTCTCTCAAATTTGGTGTCGGGTATAACACAACATGCCAGACGTTCTGCAATAATCAATCCCATCCAGCTTGAATGTTCTCACTCAGTTTTGCGGTAGGGGTGTTAATAGTGTGTCTAATAACATCCCACACATTTTCAATCAGGGATAGGTCTGGTGATGCCGCTGGTCCTGGCACAGTGTCTGTGTCTTCAAGGCAAGCCTTTAAAACAGCACCAGTATGCAGTCAAAGGTCACCCTTTTGGAAGTGTGCCCTGGAGTACATTCAGAAAGGCTAGGGCCAATGGCTGCAGGACCTCACTAATATAATATGGGGGTCTCAATGTGCCTGTAACGAAAACCAAAAGTGATCTTTTGGGGATTGCACCCCACACCATGACACCAGAGCGTCTGAACATGTGACACTGATCAATATGGATACTTTGGTTATCTCTGTCAAGCCAAAAATGGTACACCACTGAAGATGACCCACCTTTGCAATCATTTATTGCAATCAGTTGATTCCTTCTGTGTGCTATTTATTGATGAGTGTATAATTAAGGTAAGAGGGACATGTCCCCCTAAAGGAATAAAAATAGATATACATAAAATACACAGTATGTCCAAATGTTTGTGGGCACTTCTTGTAATGCATGCTTTCAGGTACTTTAATTTGAACACATTGCTGACACAGATGTGCAAATACACACATACAGCTGGTATGATCCCTGTACAGAAGTATTGGCAATAGAATAGGAGTCTCTGGAGCAGATAAGCTTGAACCTTTAAACACCGTGCCTAATGCCAGGCATGGGCTAAAGGGGTTTATAGCAAGCATTGAGCTTTGGAGCAATGGAACTGTGTTCTCTGGAATGTTTTTTTGTTTTGTTTTTTACCCCAGTTTTCCACCCCAATTTAGATGTACCAATTGGCCAACTTCATCTCCATTACAGGGGTGGAGACCATCCCAAATCTAACACACTCCGTTCTGCCAATCAAGAATAGTGAAGGCCAGCCAGCCAGCCAGCCCCCAGCCTCTTTTCAAACTGCCATTAATGCATCATCAATTTTTATATCCAAATTGTTGGTTTTAGTGGCAGACGTTTCACCTCAGTGAAATCTTGGTGTTCTTTTGCCAGTAATCCTGGGAATGAAGTTGGCAATGATCATGTAAACAGTTGGAGGTCAATTAGAATGATCTGCAAGTATTTTTTAGTATTTCAACCGTGTCTATTGAATGCTGCACAATTTAGTAAAACAATTTTAAAAAGAGTGAGTAATTCCAAATGAAACATTTTCTACCTCGTTCCCTACAATTCCATAGTCAGACAATTCCATTGTCATGATTATTGTTTGTACCACCATTGGTTGAAAAAACAAACACTGACATAGATAAAGAGTTTATTTTTCCACCCTTAATTATCAATGCTTCAGAACTAGTAAATGCTCTATCAGTGATGTCCAGCAAGCCTGACCAACAGCAGACCTTTATCCCTCTCACCTTTATTGAATCAACAGGACTCAATGTAGATGTAGATCAATGATCAGGGGCAGATGGCAGAGATGTGGTTGGTGTGTCTGAAGAGAAACAGCAATAATGCAATCACTCAGGCTGGCTCTCGGGCTGAAAGAGTGCATGAAGACTTTGTCCTTCAGGTATTCAGGCAGGTCTCTCTTTGATGTGTTAGACAAAGCCTGGATCATTGAATCATTAGGATCTTCCACACTCTCACTAGTTTATATACATGCACGTGAATGTTTGTGAGTGTAAACACAGAAAAAGACTGACCTTCACCAAGAGGAGAATTCTATTCTCTTTTATGTCTCAGAAAGCACATTTGTTATTCTTACTTACATTTAGAGATCAACATTCTGATGGATGTTTCTCATAAAACTGACAAAAAATAGACACAAGATCTCTTTCTTGTCTTGATTTAATCTCTGTTAAGTCTCCACATTTTCTGTTAGAATCAACAGCAATCCAGTAAAGCGATGAAAAAGCAGGACTAATGTTGTGTAACCATAATTTATCACTTTCAGTTCAGTGAACACAAGCAGTTATTCAATCAGCTTTACCTTCTATTGTTGAACTATTTATTTATTTACAAAAATAATTTTGCTGGTAAGAAATCATAGGCATAATGTTTGTCCAAAATATCCTGTCCTCTGTTTGTATATTCAGGTTTGTTAATAGCGCATTTATGATTGCTTTGTTTATACCCTTGTTGTTCATCCTCTTCCTCTTGTACCTTCAACTGTTCCTATCATAATTGTTTTTTTTGTGTGTGTTTAATTTAAAATTAAGGGCACTTCAAATAAAAGGTGAACTGCGTTATATATATATATATATATATATATATATATATATATATATATATCACATTTAAACTTTAATAAACCATATTATAATTTAATGTCCTAATTATTCTTTTGGCCAATCTGAACACACTGTGGGACTTTATTGACATCTGTACTAAAACAAGAGGAGATGTGAGGTGACTGAGGACTTTATCTCAGGAGACACATTTCAACAAGCTCAATAATTTTAATTATATTTTGTTCCAGAAGTTAAGATTATGAGTTAGGAAAGGAACATTATATATACTGTACCATATTAATATTTCATAGAGATCTTATATCTTCAATTTTTATAATCTTATATTTTCAAAGTCGCAACTTTACAGTAAAAGAAAAAACTTTCAGTTGATGTCAATGTAAATTTTTTTTTCAAATGATATCTATTCCATTTTATTTCAAAGATTGTTTGTATTGCTCCATTCAATTTAAGTAAAAACAGCAGATACAAATCCTTTTTGCATGATATGTATATGATATGTGCACATACATAGGTATGTGTGTGTGTGTGTGTGTGTGTGTGTGTGTGTGTGTGTGTGTGTGTGTGTCATATAGGATATGTAAGATGTTATTAAATATAGATGCTTGTTTCATTATTTCAGACATCTGCAGCTGCATATTTAACCATCAAGTATACTTTCTAAAATATATGTAACGAATCCAAGAACTTCCAACTTGAGTTTTTTATTGTACAAAGCAGAGGAACTTTGAATATCCTCACTCAGTGAAAGACTTCATGGATGAGGAATTGATTTGGTGCCTACCTAAAGAGATTATGTATCTTAAATGTACGATAGGGCCCATTGAAGGTGGAGGATTATGGAATTTACTTTCCTCTGTAGATAGATAAATGCCTCAAAGCCTCTCGTAGCGGTTGAGCAAATTTTCTGTGTGTGTGTGTGTGTGTGTGTGTGTGTGTGTGTGTGTGCGTACTCAGAGTGGAGGGAAATTATGTCTTCCCTCAGACACTTTGAAGTATTCATCATGTGTTTTCTGTAGTGTGGAAGTTTGGATATTTTCAGTTGTTGAGCTGGAATTCACTGGGAATTGTTCATCCTGGCAGGATTGGATAATTTCTGCAACTTTGATAATTATAGACATCGTGATACTGTGGAAAGACATGGCTTTGTATTTGGTTTAAATGTGCATGATATACACATGAATGGAATATCAATGCAGCTGCCAATCAGTTCTGGTCTATGTACTGTGTTTTGTTCATGTGAAACACATGGCACACATTTAAATCAAATTTAAAGCAACAGATGGAGAACCCCTGGTCAGCTGACATACAGGTGATGTACGTGTAAATAAGCCCATCCTAAGGCCCATTTTAATATTCAATTACTGTTAATTTGCCATATTAACATTTACCATATTGGAGGTACAAAGGTGCCAAGATTGTGGCACATTATGTATTATGTTTTTTATTCAGTAAATAAATAGAAATTGTGTTGGGAAAATGGTTTATTTAATTTATTATTTAAGTTTCATGTGAAATGTTTAGCATTATTCAGTGTGGTAGCCGTCACCCTCCCAGGACTGTTTGGATAGGGTGGGACGAATTTATAAAAGATAAAAGAAAAAAGAAAAGAAAAGAAAAATGAAAAAGTGTGTGGGTTTTCTAAAGCTATTTCCTAAGCCCCTGTTGATGTATATACACTTCACTCTAATGGCCAGTTTATACAGATGACCCTGCAGATGTAGTGTACAGGAGGGTTTCGCACCTGTGGGCCAGGGACCACCAGTAGGACATGAAGCACTCTCAAGTAGACTGCTGACCCATCTAAAAATTAGTCATGTTGAAACTATTAACATTATATAAACATTAATATAAGTGCAGAAATTATAACTGCAGAAGTAAAGGCAAAATTAAACTTGATCAGGCTATCAAATAGAAAAAACTAATTTATATAAAAAACTTATTAAGTTATTTTGAGTCCGGGTTTAAAAGAATAACCAGTCAATTTTCCACCCCTTACTTAAAGATCATTTGTACAGTTAGAAAGATCAGTTGTATATAGAAAGTACATCAAAACACAACCAGAATCTCCAGTACACCTGGATCAGTTTCTTTAGAGGAACACCTTTCACATTTGCTAAAAACATTTTTTTTGTTTTATGGTTGTCAGTTATCAACCTGAACATGAGAACAGAGTGACCACAGTATTTATTGCCAATGTCCAGTTCAGTTCCTCCATGACTGCAACCTGTCACTGCCATTTGTTCAGTGAATAGTAGAGGTTCTTTATAAGAAAGTGCCACTTTGTTGCTTTTGTTATTTTGATCCTGGTTGATGGTAAATGCTGCTTTAAAAGTTGTTTGAACTTTATTTGAACAAGAGAAGTTACAATTTACAAGAAGTTAACATTGTAGGAAAAAAAACTCTTAATTAATCCCTTCCCAGAGAACCTGTGGTGCTCAGTCTGCTGGCAGTTTGGAAATGAACTGGTTGAATATATGTTTAGTGTCTAGTGTAAATCTATTTACTAGTGTAAATCAAGAGGAGGTACAGTGCATGCATGAACACACTACACAAAAACAGATCAGCAGAATTGGTGCTTCCTGTGAGCAATCATGTTTTCATTATTGTATTAAAATGTATGAGGCTGTTGGATCAGTAAGCGCTTATTATTACTTTAAATAAAATATGAGGGTGTGTGACTGACGTTCTTATTCCTGTGATTTCTTGTTCAGAATAAAATTTTCTGACACTGGCACAATAAAGAACTATGAATGTTGGGCATTATTAAATCATCTTCATTAAACATCAAGTAAATGCCACAATATTGGTGAGGTGTAACTGAGGAAATCTACAGCAATGGCAGACATTTCAGGGCTTTAGGAATGGGGTTAAAACTTCATGGGATGCAATTTATTTCTGTGTTATCATGTTACTGATATGACAGGACAGGTGTTTTTTTTAACACGTTTAAGGCAGCATGAGGCGAACAGATAAATATAGATAACAGGAAGTTTAAGGAATATATAGAATGAATATACAGATATACAGCAACATTGTTCAAACTGTGTTTTCCCTTTCTCATCATAATCTTGATGTCAAGCCAGCCAGTGCTGCACTAGTGTGAGCATGAAATAAGAAATAAGCACAGTTCAGAAGAAAAATCCCTGAAAACAGACCGACAGTAATGAAAGTGATTACTGGAAGAGCTAGGAGCACGCAGAATTTGCTTTTATCACAGAAGCTGTTGGTGTGACAATAGATGTTCTCCGCATGCTGGGATTACAGACCGAGCTTTTCACTTTAATTTGTGCTTCAGCCTCTCTGCAGAAAAAATATGACTGATGCTTCCACACACGTCTAAACAGCAAGGGGAAAATCGCTAATGGCACAAATCCGGGCAGAAATAGGTGATAGTGGAAGTTTGAGAAAAACATCTTTCGTGCAACTGCACTTAAAAAAAACTAAGTTTAATAAGAAATGCTTTTGGGGTCGAGTCTGCAGAGCTGTTGATATCACAGCTAAAGGAAAGCTTAAGTGCTTAATTATGTTAGTGAGTGCACTGACTGGTTAACTACGCCACACTGCTTTAATTATTTGTGGCCCCTGTGTGTGTGGAGGGACTTTGTTCGTGTGGTTTATGTTGTTCAGTTTGATGGATTTTCTTGGGGAGCATCCAATAAAGAGTTAACATTTCCCTTAGGGGTGTTACAGTACACCCTTAAAAAAGGGGTGCAAAGGAAGCCTTTATTATAGACACTGGTTCTGTCTAAACCCATGGCAAATAAAAGTACCCTCTGAATTTCTGACCAAAGATCCAGTAACCAAGAATCATTTTAGCATCTAAAAATGTCATGGTTCTATACAGAACCACTGTCTTTACTAAAGAACCTTAGAAGGACACACTTTCATTTTTTTAAAGGAACAGGACATGATCGGTATTGACATTCTGATTCTGATTTTAGGGGATCTGAAATTCAATCAGTCTGATTGATTTTGAAGTTATATTTCAAGTGTTAATGCTATACTTTAGTAGTTTCAGTGTATTACTGATATAACTGTCAGATAAAACAAACAAACACACTAAAGGTTGGTTTGGATATATTTTATGTCAGCATTTTATCTCATGTGTCAGCCAGCTCAGAAGAGGAAGTTATTTGGATGTATCTGGCGGGTTAACCTTGTTGAGATTACATGAGGTAGTTAACCAAGCTAGCAGGCTCCAATGAGTTTAGAACTGTTATTTAGGCTTCAGATTTCTTCAGTTAATCTGGAGAGCTGCTAAAAATGATGAAAAGGTTGATGCCTAGAAACAGGCAAATCCCCATTAGCAAGCTTCCATTATCCTGGTAGCGCTAATGTGTAAACAAAAGCTACTTTCAACTCAAGTTTTGTGTGCTTGCTGCGTGTAATGACAGGCTTGGCTGGCTCATGGTCATGATTTAGTGACTGCATTTGGCCCTTTGGGGTAAAGAAGTAAACCCAACCTCCACCCTCTCTCTTTTTAAACACAACACAAACTGAACCACTGTCTGATACCAGTCTTTACATGTAAACTATTAATCGCTAACAGAGCCAGTCAGAATTTATTAACATATAATATTCCTTCAAGTAAATTAAGGTACAGCATGTTTAATTGAGATGGAACATGTTGAATAAGAAATATATCATTGATTGATACAAAAACACAAAGAATTAACCCTTGTATTGCCTTAATATTCTGTATACACCCCATGTCCTAAGGTGTCAAAAAGATGGGTGCCTTCACTAAACCCCTAAAATGAAAGAGCTTTTAAAATAGGACAGCTTTCACAACTTCAGTGTGTCTGTGTGTGTGTGTGTGTGTGTGTGTGTGTGAGAGAGAGAGAGATATATATATATAGAGAGAGAGATTGTGTGTGTGTGTGTGTGTGTGTGTGTGTGTGTGTGTGTGTGTGTGTGATTTTGTGGTATATGAAGAATGTAAAGGATTTTATAACTGGCAGGTCAAAAATGACCCTAAGATCTTTGTACCCTGGAGGTGTACAGCTTTCATGGAAGTATAAACAACCGTTATTTTTCACTTTTCCTGGACACTTTAAGAAAAGTAATCAAATTTCATGTTGATTAAAGATCATAACGGGGGTTTTCTCTGAAATCAAATGTAGTGTGGTTCATTTTGACTCTAAAGACAACACAAGGGTTAAATGCAATAAACATGTAAGATACAGGGATTTTACTAAATCTCTAATAGACTCTAATAGAGTTTCTGACAGTGTGTGACTCAGTGCTATTTATAAACATGGACTAAAGTAGCTAAAAACATTAGCAGCCATCTAGAAGCCTGAACCCTTTCCTTAAGTTTTGTTATCCAGACTATTCCTTTAACCCGGATCCGAACACTGCTGCTGGCACTTATAAAGAAGCGGCAAATGAAGCATTGTTCTGACACTGTGCCGACGCCTTTTTGGGCAAATGCGAGGAGAGAAAGCTTTATTGTGCGGTGGGATTTGAACCCTATTCATGTTTCAGTGCTGTGTAATCATTCCTCCTAATCTCATTTAAAGATACAGCAAAACAAAGGCTGCTGGTGAGAAAGAACGCAAGCGTGTGCATGTGCACAGGCAGGGATTATAGAAACGTGGCGATCACTGATGGGGGAAACACTGTGGTTTATACATTCTGGCAAAGAATGAGAAAATAGTGGAGTTTGACGCATGTCATGATAAATTGTCGTGAAGATTTTCAAAGTTTTGCCTGAGTGCTGGAGCAAAATTGATGCTGTAATAAATCTCTTAATTTTAGTAGAACATCTTGTCTCAAATAATTTAGTAAATGGATAAACCTGGTCTTGTGAATGCATTTTTTTGGGGTTGTGGAATTAAAAGAATGTCTTGTAGTACATCATATATGAGGAAACTGTTGTATAGTGAACATTAAAGTTTTAGAGTGACAAATAGAAAATATTAGAGCTTGCTGACAGTTTTTCATCCTACCTGGAAACAACCTCTTAAAAATGTGCCACAAAGCAGTCTTTTAGTGATACCATTGAAGAATCATGTTTGCTTCCCTAAACTTTGAACCCTTTATTCAAAACACTATCTCAGAGACTTTCATCATATCCAAGCATTATTAATCCACAATTGGATGGAAAACAATGCAAAGTAGTTGAGTTTCTATAGTATGTAATATGGAAGTGAATAATTCAGCTCTAGAGCCACTGGTGGTTTCATGGAATATTGGAGATCAAAAAACATTTGCATAAAGTAAAGTGTTCTTTGATAACAAGTACGTGATGTGGAGGTGAATAGAATGAGTTCCAAATGAGATCCAACGACATCCAATCAGCTACTTGTTTTATATGGTTATTGTTGTTAGGGATTCTTGTCTAACTTAAATTGACCTAAATCTGGAAATATATGTTTTATTTTTAGTGTATGTATGGAAAAGCCATTTCTATTTTTTTATGTTTTGTTTTGTGTGTTTTTTAAACATCAGAACAATTCCACATATTGGGAAATGGACAACTCAGTCAAACCCTAATATGCATTTGTGATGCCACAGCCATCCATGGCCATCTCTAGTTTAGTGAAGCACAGGAGCCTGGAGTGGTTTAAGGTGGAATCTCAGAGCAGGTATCAGTGGCAGCTTCACTAAGATCAGCTAAAAGCTGTGAAAAAGAGAAGAACGCCCTCAGGAACCCCCCCACCTGTATAACCCCCTCAGGAACCCCCCCACCCTTATACCACCCCTCTCTCTCTCTCTCTCTCTCTCTCTCTCTTTCTCTCTCTCTCTCTCTCTCTCTCTCTCTCTGGGAGAGAGCCCAGTGGAGTGTATGCTGGGCTCAGAGCCGGGGTGTTTTTGGTGCTGGGTGAGATGCCCTCATCCTGAGCCAGGAAGCCCCAGCTGTGTGTTTGATGTGGTGCTGATGTGTAGAGGGAGGTATACTGACTGGCTATCCGCGGGACAGTACCAGTGTGTGTGTGTGTGTGTGTGCCAAATCTCTCTCTCTCTCTCCCTCTCTCTCTCTCTCTCTCTCTCTCTCTCTCTCTCACACACACACACACACACACACACACACACACACACACACACACACACACACACACACACACACACACTTCTGCTCAACAACATGCACATTGATTTTTTCAACCCAGAGACTAGAGAGGACCAGAGAGGACAGAGGACAAACGAAGAGAAGACTCAGTAGATAAAAAGGTGATAGGAAGAGGAGACTAGTGAAGGAAAAAGAAAAGTGAAAGAAAAAGAGAATATTAAAAGAAAGAAAGATTTAAAAGAAAAGATCAAGAAAGACAATGAGGAAACAGAAGATCAAAATAGCTAAAAATAAGAAAGAGGACAAGAGTACTAAAAGAATCAGAAGTGAATATAAAGTGGAAAAGAACGGTACTAAAATAAGGTGAGAAAAGAAAAAGAGAGGAAAGAAAAAAGAAGAGTGTAAAGTGATAGAGAAAAGAAAAGTGAAGAAAAGATGAGACAAATATGCTGATTTTCACAAAAAGAAGAGAAAAGAACAAAATCAGGAAAGGAGTGAGGAGAAGAAAAAGTGAAGAGATGTGAATAGAAGAGAAGTATCACACCATAGGAACACAACTGAAAAGGATAGAAAAGAAGCGAAGGGAAGTTAAGAGCATAGAGAAGAAAAGAGAGAGACAAACAAGTAGATGTTGAGAAGAGAAAGGAGGTGAAAGGAGAGAAGTGATGGAAGAAGAGAGGAGAGGAGAAAGGAGGAGAGAAAGGAGGAGAGTGGTGATTTCCATGCGGCTGTGTGCTGTCAGATTGAATTAGCTCAGGTGTAATTAGGGCTTTGGAGAGGCTGCTGCTCTGGCGGCTGTGTGAGGCAGCAGATAGGGTGCGGGGACGCTATCACCGTCCAAACACACACACCTCCTACAGCCGCCGCGCAGCAAATCCAAGCATGAAATTAGCAGCCGCTCGGATCATGCCTGCATACTTTATTGCATATTTTATTTCATGTGTTTTCTGCTCTCTCTCTCTGTGAGTGTGTGTGTGTGTGTGTGTGTGTGTGTGTGTGTGTGTGTGTGTGTGTGTGTGTGTGTGTGTGTGTGTGTGTGTCTACAGTATATGTTTGGGCCACACATGGTGCAAACACATGGCAATGGTTTGTTTTTTTTTATTACAGCATAACAATTATGAGTTACTCATTTGAAAAACTTGACACTGTAGGACAAACAATGAGCAGCAAAAATCCAGTATAAAATTTAAGCCGGTTGTAAATGACTTTGCAGTAAATAGAACTGTGAGTTTGTGATTTACCAGTAAAGTAGTTCTGTTTTTGCAGAGGCTGTCATTTTTCACACACTGATTTTACGCTATGTCCAAATGTCCAAATGTTTGTGGACACAATTTTTTTAACAATTGCATTCAGTAACTTGAAGTTGCCTCCTTTTCCCTATACAGGTATAGAGACAACCACACACACAGCTTGTCTAGTACTGCTAATAGAATAGGACTCTCTGGAGCAGATAACCTATTGGCTCTATGCCTGATGTCACTATGCTGTCTTCCTGCCCTGGCCCCTCCCCTCCCCTTTTGCTCTTTGCACATGTAAACTCAGGATCCTGATCCCCCCCAAATAACACCAGACTTTGCACCACAAACTTTATATAAGCTCACAATGACCAGCATATATCACTTCTTTGTCTTTCTGTTAATGTTGTCTACTCAGCATTTTGTTTTATGGTCATAATGTCTGTAATAAATGCTCAGTATTTCACGGTCATTCCGGTTAAACTCATTCTCGTCTGTGGGAATGTGGGTGACAGAACATGTGAAAGTTACCCTCAGTCTGGCTTTAGAGTTATACAAAGCTCCACTGCTCTGTTGTGACTACAGTCGATATCATTAGTAACCTAATCATCAACAATGAGCAGTAAACTGGCTGGTTCCTTTGCAGTGCTACAAAGCACTGGTGCTTCTTTGGTCTGCCATTGAAACTATGTACAATATTTAAACCACTTTTACCACCTACAAGCTTAATATATAATGGTAATTTCAAGTAAATGCATACACTTTATGCCTTGAAAAACTTTTTAAAACCTTTTTCTCAGCTGAGTCAGACTTCTGTTGCTGACACAAAAAACTGCAGCACTGAATGGAGCAGAGTAGACAGATGACTGAAGCTGGAAATGACCAACCTCATGTATGCAGGGGTTATGCACTGGAATTAAGGGAAAGCATTTATTATTTGAACTGAAGTGTTTTAGAAATTAAAAGAGTAAAAAGAAAAGAAAAAAACATGCATCAACTTCAAATATTGATGACAATGTATTTTCATCATCGATATCATCATTGTTGTTGACTAACCATGGCAGCCCTAAGAAACTCTTTTTAAAACCCTTGATTTCAGAGGAAACCATGAATGAGCAGGTGTCCCAAAAACGGTTGTCCATTCAATGTATATTTAATTTGCACAAAACAAGTCTAAATATAACTGAACTGTGTTCGTAAGATTATAGTTGAACAGATCTACAGAATAAATACAGGTCATTATACTGTTCAGAATAAAAAACAGAGAATAAAACTGGATAAACATGGGTCTTGTCATGAAAAAAATTGGGAACCCTGCATTCAGCTGTATGCTCTGAACAACAATGTCATGCTGAGGTTATCTTCAGCTGATTAGTGTTGAAAAAAAAAATATAAGATTTGCTTTTATTATCCCACTGGTAGACAAAGATGCCCATTATCTACACAAATCTAAATATAAAATATGCTATACAAAAAAATAAATAGGCTAGGCCAGCATCTTACTCTCCGCCACCTCTCCCACCGGGTCCAGTGGACAGGCCAGGACTAAACTTGCCTTCCTGATGAGCTTGTCCAATTTCTTCCTATCTGCTGCTGTAATGCCACCTCCCCAGCAAACATCACCATAGAAGATGGCTGATACCTCCACAGAGTCACAAAAAGAGTGGAGACGTCCACTCTGTATTCCAAAGGACTGGAGCCTCCTCAGCAGGCGTCTGCTTGGGCATTTCTTAAACAGAGCATGTGTATTGTCAGACCAGTCCAGTTTATTGTTTAGATGGATACCAAGGTACTTGTATGTTTTGACGATCTCATTGTCCCATCCCTGGATCTACACTGGAGTGGGTAAGGAGAACTTGTACCATCAGGTCTTTGGTTTTACCCATGTTGATCTGAAGGCAGTTCTCCTGGTATCAGTTCACAAAGTCTCTTGTAACTTTTCTGTATTTCCTTATATCATCATCTGAGATGTAGCTAAAGATGGCATAGTTATCAGAGAAGTTTTGGAGGTGCTGTGGGTGAAATTTGCAGTGTAGAGGGTGAGGAATGGGGCCAGTTCCCTGTGGAGCTGCAGAACAAGTCGTACCTCCTGCAGTCTGTTTGTGAGGTAGTCCATAGTCCATGTGATGAGATGGTGATCCAGTCCTGCTCTCTCCATCTTGCTCCCTAGTAGAGTGGGCTTGATGGTGCTGAGCACTCGATAAGTGAAAGAACATGATTCTAACAGTGCTTCCCACCTTTTCAAGATAAGCAAGGGGTCTGTGGAGTAGGTAATTTACTCCATTCTCCACTCCAATGCCTGGCTGGTAGGCAAATTGCAGAGGATGCCTTCCACTCCGGACCCACTGCAATTTACAGACGGGCAGAACAGATCTACTGAGGATGCAATTGCCCTCACTCTGCACAATGCCCTCTCCCACCTGGACAGAAAGAACACAAATGTGAGAATGTTGTTCATTCAGCACCATCCTTCCCTCGAGGCTCAACATGAAGCTCAGAGATCTCGGTCTAAACATCTCTCTGTGCAGCTTGATCTTAAATTTCCTAACAGGCCTTGGCAGGCACTGACCCTCAACACTGGAGCCCCTCAGGGCTGTGTTCTCAGCCCACTCTTGTACTCCCTGTACACCCATGACTGTACAGCCAGACTCAGCTCTAACATCATCATTAAATTTGTTGATGACACAACAATCATAGGCCTGATATCCAACAAAGACAAGTCAGTCTACAGAAGGGAGTTCAGCCTCTCTCTAAATGTCAGGAAGACGGAGGAGCTGGTAGTGGACTTCAGAAGCAGGAGAGAGAGCACTTCTCTGTCTCTATCAATAGGACCACTGTGGAGAGGGTCAGGAGCATCAAGTTCCTTGATTTGTACATCTATGAGGAGCTTACATGGTCAAACCATACCACACAGGTGGTGAAGAAGGCATAACAGTGTCTCTTCTACCTCAGGAGGTGCAGAGGTTTGGTCTGAATCCCTGCATCCTGAGGATGTTCTCCACCTATACCGTGAAGAGCATCCTGCCAGGCTGCATCACCACCTTGTACGGGAATTGCACTGCTCTTGAGAGGAATATTCTGTAGAGTGTGGTGCGCACTGCCCAGCACAAAACCTCTGGATTTTGACACCAGCCACTGTCTGAGGAAGACCAGGATTATTAAGGTCTACACCCACCCAAGCCACTACCTATTCTCAAAGCTGCCCAGTGCAGAACATACAGAAATATGAGGACCAGCTTCTTCCCCAGGCCACAAGGCTGCTAAATAGGCAGTAGCACAGTGTTCCAGTCCACATCACAACTGCCTCATCACTCCATCACACCTTCACACCACATAAACACTTTCTGCATCTTTTTTTCTACATCTCCACCAGCACTGGAGCAGTACCAGCTGCTCAGTTACACTATACCCACCAAAGACGTTCTCCCTCTGCATCCACCATAGACTTGGTGGGGTCTCCCACTTTTCACACTACATCTACATCTTTTTTATTATTTTTATTTTGCTTCTCCTGTGTTTTTTATATATCTATTTTACTGCTGCGAGGGACTTGCACCTAAGTTTTTCACTCACCCTTATACCTGTGTAATGTGATGTGACTTCAAACTTGATTTGATATGAAGCTGGGCTGAGGGAGAACCAGATACCAGATCAAATCTGTTGAAGAAGGAGTTAATTTAATTTACCCACTGCAGGTTTCCTCCAGACTACCTGTTGGACTATGTAGTCTGTAATGCAGTCAGTGAGACCTTCAAAATCCTCACCGTTTGGGTCACAGAGGACCTCCCAATCTGTCCTTCAGAGCCTCATAGATGCCATTGGACACTTGTAAACAATGGGTTTATCTTCAGAAATAATTACTGTATCATTACAGTTTTGTTTTGTTATTCTTAGAGTCCAAACATTTCTATACTTTAAGGGTATGAATGTCTCGTTGATTACCCTTAGCAGCTGCCTACTCTTCTGGGAAAGCTTTACCCTGTATGCTGGAACATAGCTGTGAGAAGGATTTGATTGCAGTCAGCCATTTGAGAGCATCAGTGAAGTCAGGTACTGATGTTGGATGATTAGTTCTGCCACTCCAACCCATCCCACAGGTGTTAGATGCAACTTCATCTCTAAGAGCTGTAAATAATGTATCACTGCTCCACAGCTTGAAGCCCGTAGCTCCTCTGTACACTGTGTGAATAAGTTTCTAGATGAACAGACCAATATAAATGCATTAAAATTACGTTAGGTTATTAACTGTCCCTTCATTAAAAGAGGTTTTGTACCAGTTTGGAGGTGTTTGCATTCAAATACCTCTATTGCAGAAAATTGTTCTTTAAGGAACCACAGGTGATTCTTCCATGGCATTGGTTGAGGAGCCCTTTATTGCATATTTTTTCCACTTCACTTTCTGCCGCTTCAGGGGAGCGATCTGACAACTTTATGGCCTTAGGCCAACTTTTATGTTTTATGACCTCCTTCATGCCATGATTGCTTCCAACAAAGCAAAACGTGAGGCTTTATCACTTAATTTATCATTAAATTCTTGTCATTTAAGACCAGATTATCAAATAATTCTTATATCAGTTCTTAAATCAGTCATATCATACTACAATAGTAACGCACTAAGAAAATGTTTCAATTTGTAACTGTAATTGAGTACAAAGCTTGTTGCCAGGGCTGTATTCTATTAATGTACAATGAAATACAGAAAAATCCTTTTCTCTAGTATTTTATTACCAGTTAAGGTAATATTTTGTACCGAAAAAAGCAATATTGTACTTTTGAGGGTACATTTATTGATGTACCTCTGAATACCAAAGAGTGTCTACATCGTACCTGTTTTTAGTTTGTAGTGTTTTAATAAAACCTTGCTGCTGATTACATGCTCTAAATGAGCTGTGCGATCATCTCACCTGCACGGATGGTTAGAGGTAAACATTTTGGTGATTTTTTTGTTTACTTTTCAGGAGTGTTTGGTAGTGGGCAGACGGAGTCTGAGGATGGAGTCTGTGAAGAGAGAGAGCTGCTAAAGGATGACGAAGTGTGTGCAGAGGAAGCACACACACCTTTTCCTTTAGAGCCTGAAAACTTCCCCTTTAAAGGTGAAGACTTTTCCAAGAAAGGTGAGTGAACTGTCTAGACTCTGTGCCATTAAACTGAATTCAATCTTATTTCTTATAATTAGAATCAGAATTACTTCATTAATCCCAGATGGAACATATATATGATAAATCATACTGTTATTAGGTGGATTTCTGCATAATTATATAATTTATACATAAACACAGTCATTCAACTAGTGTGAGTTGATTGTGTCTAAAAGCTTCCTCGCAAGTTATTTCTCCACATTTTCATGAATATTCTGCCTAATGCCTCAGACACTGTATAGCACAGGTTTGACAATCTATTACAGTTTTAACATGATCACCATCACATATAAAACTGTGAAGGCACTTGAAGGTTCACTGGTGGTTTTGGGTAGTAGACAAATGGCCCCCACTGTAAAGAAAGTTTTTTCTACAATGTACCTTTTCCCACCAAACTCACTCTAGATGTTTGCATCTTAACCACTGAATTATATGGAGAATTTTGACAACTTCAGTCAATGTAATTATTTAAAATGTACAAAATTGTGTGCTTATTTTATTGTCTGACAGTCTTCATTCAGAGTGAACAAGATATATTTTTCTATTAAGCAGTCCTCTGAAGAGAGCACCAGGTTTCCAATGCACCCTTCCACTTTCCCCTTCCTTTTATTTATCAAATGCTCCAAGTTGGACCCTGATTCACTGGAAGGAACTTGCATTTTTTTTCGGTGTTGTGGCAAAATTCAATTTAAATACGAAAGGGAGAAGATTGGGAAAAAATGTGAAAAACACAATTTTAAAAACAGCATCCTATATATTACTAACAGGGTTATTGGTCATAGTAAATAATAACAGGGTCTCTGGTGTGCGCCCTAGGGGTCCGGCCTGTGACCCAAGCTGAAAGCATGGGCTCTTTGAACTGAAATTCAATTATACCACGTTTCTCCTGGCCACACTGGAGGTCATGATGCTGACGCTGAAGCCATCAGGCCCATGGCTGTTTAAAAAATTCACTCGCCTCCTAAATGTTCTGCTTTTCTTCTTCGCAAATGATGAATCTTCCCTTTGAAATGGCACTGCTTTTCACTATCCCCCCCTTTCCCTCACCTCTAGTGCCTTTAAAAGTTTGGGATGGGTAAAAAAACAGAGTGTAAATACACTACCTGCTCTGCCTGGCAGCAAAGAATCTTCAAAAGAGCAATCTTCTGGGGTTTTTTTTGTCTCAAATTGGCGGAACGGCGCGCGCTGTTCCTCCTTTTGTTCTTCCTGAAAAGGAATACAGCGCTGTGTGTTGGTGTGCTCATTTTTGATTGGAATTTATTTTGTGGTTTTCTCTCTTTTTGTTATTTCTCCCCTTTGCTTCCGCTCGGCCTTGTTTTTGAAGTATACTCTCTGAGGGTCTTTTTTCACCTTTTGAATATTCATCGTTTCCCTCGATTTGATCGCGTAATTGCATTTTGAACCTTGTAATGGAAATGCCAGGAATAATATAAACTGCTTTTCAATGCATGTACCTGCCACAAATGACATTTATAATTTATGTAGAACTTTATTCAAGTTGTCAGAAATGTTCAAATGCAAAAACACGGAAAATGCTTTTTGGAAACAAAAAGCACTCCATACACTGGCTTACCTTAAAAGCACACTTCAGGTTTTCTTAATCTTATCTCTGTCTGTTGCATCTCTAGCATAGAGCTGATTACTCTCAACAATAATTCCAACACATTTTTACTGAACTTAGAAAAAAAAAACCTCATTGAAATACAATTAGAATAGAAGTCAGTTGGCACATGCTGAAACAACTGCCCACAGGCTTCCTCAATAAGTGCAGCCAATCATGTGGCAACAGTGTAGAAATTAAAATCATCGATGTGTGGCAGATGCTTAGGTATTTTTCATTTCAGCCATTAAAATGTGATTTAAGTGATTTTGAGTGTTGTAAGATCTCGGCACAACAGTCTCTAGAGTGGTCTGACTGGTTTGAGATGACAGGCTACAGTACCTCCAATTTACCCAGGATCTGATGGCTACTTCCAGCTAGATGATGCACCATGTCACAAAGCGAGTCATATCACAATGGTTTCATGACACTGAGGTGGTGTTCAATGGCCTACTCAATCATTGTATCTGAATCTAATAGAACACTTTGGGATGTTGTGAATGATTAGAATTCGTAACATGAAAGGGCTCCCAAACATTTGCAGGAATTGCATAACCTACATATGTCAACAAAGGAAACAGTCAGCATGTTAGTAACATGCCGTGGAATCCATGCAATGAAAACTGTGGCTGATGTGAGAACCGACACTTTGACAGCCCAACGTAATAATAATGAGGTCCTGCAACTTGTGGCCCAACCTTTTCTGAACACTCAGGTGTGCTGTTCCAACAGGACAGCACTCGCCACATACTGCTGCCTGTCTCGAGAGTTTCCTCTGAAGAGACAGGTACTATGCCATGGCTAACCACATAGCCAGATTTGTGGTTGAACACTTGAAATTGAAAATGTTCGGTATGCTATTGGACGTGCTCATATCAGTCTAAAATTGTTTTTTTCAAATAACATTGCAATTTGCCTCTTTCACTGCTCATTGTGATCTATTATAAGTTGTTTTGCATCAGCAGATTTTGTGTTTGGGACTTTCTAGTTTATGATTTTCGACGATGTGATACAGATATGCCGAGTAGTTGACTAATGCCAGGGAGTTGAATTATTCTATAGTAGTTCTTTCTGGTTCTTTCTGTTATGTTTTTTTTTACTCTTTAAAACCACAATGATGCACCACTAATAGCTGCACATTTCACTGTAATCTGGTTTTGCACTGATCTTATGCTTTTATATAATTCCTGCAATCACTACACCCTTGTATAGCTTTGGCATTACAAAAGGCTGCAACTCGCTGTGAGCATCATTGCAAATCACACCCATGCGTGACCAAGCCCTAATAAGTTATAAATTCATCCTGGCCTATATGGTTTACTTTAAATGGATTCCCTTCTGTGTGTTTTGTCATTTTTGGAAGAAATGTGAAGCTAAAGCGGAGGTTCAGTTCCTCTGGCCTAAAATGGTGTTTAATAATAGTGTGTGCACCCACGGTGTCAAAGCCAAAGGCAGAAAATCCTTAATCATGGCTTAATTAAGGAATCATCCTGTAGCTTAATTTCTTTTCCTACACTGTAATTAAACATTTCCAATAAGTTTCGTCACAGGGCTTAACTAAGAGAACAAGTCTGTGATCAAGGTGGGTCCTTGGACATTTCTCTCTCTCTTTCTTGCTCTCACTCACTCCCCTGAGTTTCATCATTTTCTCTAGAGATGAATGAGGAATGGGCTGGATGGAACTCTAATTGAGGGATTCTCCAACAAGCGAAAAATAATCAGCGAGGCCACATTTACAGTTTCATCATTCTAGTCCCACATTCACTGTTCGTTTGGTGAATATTTTGTCAGTAATGGAGACATACTCAAAGTTTTAATTTGGACTCTTTTGTTTCTTTTGCTATTTTAGCAGTGTTAAATTAGCCCTAAGGATATGCATACTCAGATTCCTGGAAAGCATGTAAGCACAAAGATTGTTCACATCACACTGAACACCCTCTCTACCAGTTACAATGGTCTTACCACTAAAATGCTGTTGGAAAACTGGGAATAGTATTTGAATACCAGCATCTATAATGGTTAATCAAGCTCAAGCCTTAATGTACATACTTAAGTGAGCTCGTGAGCTTGACTCATCATCATAAAACTTGAAGATATTGGGAGATTAGACCAAGAGTCACCAACCCTGCTCCTGGAGAGCTACATTCTTGCAGGTTTCAGCTCCAACCAAAATCTATCACCCCCCCATTCGGCCAATTAAGAACTTGTGAAGGCATTCATTATTTGGATTAGGTGGTTGAATTAGGGTGGAATCTTAAGCCTGCAGGAAGTAGCTCTTCAAGAGCAGGGTTGGTGACCCCTGCTGTAGACCATATCTCATATGTTTTTGGTGTGGGAGGAGAAGGATGTATGACTGTAAGAAGGAGAGAATGCTGAGAAATTGAGCTGGAGTTCAGACAGCTTCTGCTTTGATTTAGAATGCCAGACCCCCCTCTGCTAAGCAGAGCTAGAACTGAGAGAATATGACAGGTAGAAATAGATTGGCTGTTCAATTAGAAGTAGAATGAGTTTCAGGCATGTTTCTCTTCTCAAACATTGCTTATTTCATATTTCCTCATGGTGGTTGGTGTGGTGCAACAGATAACACCACCAGTGAGCTTCCACATAGACTAGAGACTGATTTGATTCCCAATCTGGGCAATTATGCTGTGCTTCACCTATAATAATCCTTGGGCAAGACATCTAAAACTACACTGGCCCACTTCTGTAGTATGAGTAAACTCGTAAGTCACTTTGGATAAGAGCAGCAGCTACATGCTCACTTTCAATGTGAGTGTTAATTTTTATTATGATTTTCATTAATAATCATTATTTCATTTCATTTCATTGAACTAAATCAAATTTGGTGTAGCTAAGATTTCATGATGCATTGATTAATTTCCTAAAGAAGTGTAACGAATTGTTGAAGACTTGTTACAATTGCTTGGAGACGACTAAACTGTGACCTCTGTGTTGGGCAGGTGATGTGTGTGGAGGTCAGGAGACAGGGCAGGAGGAGAGCGAAGGAGGAGAAGACAGGGTTCAGTCCAGCCCGGCAGAGTCTGAAGAATGGGATGGCCCCAGTAAGTGATCATTCTGCTAGTTCTGTTGAAGCGTTTGCTTCAGACACACTAATCCACAACCTTTGGTCCACAGGCTACACCTACTCACCAGTACGTTTAACCCATTTAGAAGATAATGATGATGTTGATGAAGAAGTCGTTAAGTACCAAGCTGTTAAGCTGTGAACTGATATACAGGGTTATACAGGGGTATTGCTTTAGCCCAAAATACTTCTACAACTACAACTAATGTCCGACTGCATGTATATCATCATTATTGCAGGTTAAGATGTCAGCATAACTGACTCTATCCACAACGAAAGAGACACCAACTGAGAGGAAGAGTGAGAGAGAGAGAGAGAGAGAGAGAGAGAGAGAGAGAGAGAGAGAGAGATACAGAGAGATACAGATACAGCCCTTATCTGCTTCATATCTCATCATGGCTATTTGTTGTCATTGTCTGCTGTGGAGATACACTGAGCACTGACATTCACAATGTCTCTCTCTCTTTCTCATTCTTTCTCTCTCGCTCCTATCTTCCAGCAAAACATGATTAGCGGAGATAGAGAGTCATTCTAACAATAATGAGCCTCAGTGCACTCTTATCTGATCAGGAAAAAGGATTTTTTTGCCTGCTCTTCTGAAATGTATGAGCCCAAAGCCAAAGCCCTAATTATGCCACTTGTGCAGTGTGTGTGTGTGTGTGTGTGTGTGTGTGTGTGTGTGTGTGTGTGTGTGTGTGTGTTTGTGTGTGTGTGTGTGTGTGTGTGTGTGTGTGTGCATGTGTGTGTGTGTGTGTGCGTAACTTTGAGCCAGAGCTACAGTAAAATGGTCAGGACTAGCTGCCAATAATGAGTGTCAGAGATTAGCTTGTGCACGCCTACAGCTCCAGGATAAAGTGATATTAACCCCTTCTGCATCACTCAAATATTTTCTGTATGTATATGAAATAGAACATTGGTCTGAAATTGAGCCCAATCTGTAAGATACATCTCTGATAAAATCAGCTGATAATAACACAATGCAAATGTATCATCAGTGTCTATCAGTTACAAAGCATCCGTACTTAGGCTCTTGTTTTACGTAGGCCTCTGGGGACATGTCATTATCTTGTAGTTCACCATTTATATCTGGAGTCTGTTTTCCTGTTTGGGTTTTGTGATGTATGTTTTTCATTTGATTTGGTTGTTTTATTCCGTGTATCACACCAAAAATGACTGTGGATGCTCATAGTGTGCTTTGTTTGGCCAGCAATTTGGCCTGTGTTAATTTTAACCAGCTTATAAATGTAAATTCTTTATCAAATGTAATACGTGCAAGTGTATAAATATATACATTGCACAAAAATGGCATTTTCCACAATGAAAGCTTCAATTATATTTGATTATATTTGATATTATTGTTAGATTATGAGACTGTAAAGAGTTAAATTATTAAATAAAATGTAAATTATATGTATGGTTTCTTTATTCAGATCATGACAGTAAGGCCCAGACTTGCAGACCCATAACACATTCCACACCACTGACCCATAACACGCTACACACTGTTACACCACTGTCTCATAACATAGTCCATGCTGTTGTGCCACTGACCTATAACACATTCCACACTGTTACACCACATACCCATAATATGCTCCATGCTGTTACACCACTGATCTATAACACACCGCACACTGTTACACCACTGACTCACAGCTCAATATACGCTGTTATATTACCAACCCATAATACACAACACACGGTTATACCACTGATCCCTAACACAGTGCACACTGTGACACCACTGACCCATAATGCAGTCCACAGTTACACCACAGACACAAAACTCACTCCACATTGTAACATTTCTTAGCTTTTACATATGATCTTAATGGGAAGAGATGAAGAGAAAGGAAGAGAGTGAGGAGGAGAAAGAGATTCCATTGATGTGTTAGAGAGGGAGAGATTGAGGGAGAAGAATGAAAGAAAAGAAGCAGATGCAGAGGGGCTGTGGGGGCAGAAGCCCCTGTTAATGACAGTCTGACAGTGCTAGTGTGTAGTGGATTAGAGAAATCCCTGGAACAATACAAACTAATTCCAACTGCAGCACACTGCACACACACACACACCCACACACACACACACACACACACACACACACACACACACACACACACACACACACACACACACACACACACACACACACACACATCAAAGGCTGATCAAGCTTCCAAAGCCTTCACACAAACCACAGCACATGTAACCAGCACTGACCAGAGAGAGTGAGAGAAAGCAAGAGCTTCACTTTTATATTTCTATTTGCAGTAGTTTACTGTTATTTATTTAGTTACCTGTTGTACAAAATGAACCCTAAAGTAGTAGTTTGGCAATAAATCTATTGTACACAATCTTACCCATCCAGAGGCACTTTATCCAGCTCAGTATAAATTGTACAATAGTAAACACACCTCATTCAGCAACTCAAAACACACTGTTGTGTGCAACATCAACTGCCTGCTTCTCTCTGAACACCAGTCGTTATTACGAATAGAAATGTCCCAATCCAGCAGCCAGTTACATTTAATCAGCCAATAGCAAACGAAAACTTGTTTTGATAAATAATACAGTCACACAACTTGTGTACAATATGTTGCTGATTAACACTGATATAGAATCACTTTAATTATTATGAACAGTTTATATAATGTGACATTTTGGATTGTTTATTTAGTTTGGTACCGTTTTATAGTTTGTTTAATATTTTATATTAAAATAACATTTTGCTGCCAGTTGCTTTAAAACACAGCAGTTAAAAACTGTGTGTGTGTGTGTGTGTGTGTGTGTGTGTGTGTGTGTGTGTGTGTGTGTGTGTGTGTGTGGTACACATGCTGAAGTGATTTCTGTTAATTACTGATGTGAAATAATTATTTTATAGTATGTGTAACTGTATCTTGTCTTCTGCAGTGTTTGAATTAGTCTCTCCTTCGTAGCTCCTCTTCTCAGTTTTAAAAGTGCCGTTCTGTGCAGGTTTAAAACCAAGGAAAGATGCACAGTATTCCTGTTAGTAAAGCAGGGCATTTATACCATCATTTAATTTCTAATCATGCGAATTTCTAATCATGTTCAGAGTGAATTTGCCCACATGGTTTTGGAGGTACAGGCCAAAACAACATAAAACGGATGAATGTCTGGTAATAAAGCAGCATAAACGCAGTCAAAGCACTGATACCATAGATAGTATTTTATGTTTTCATGTTTCCACTGCAAAATGCACCATGTAGACAAAAGTACTGGGACACTCAGGGCCCCTGGGCTTAAGCCAAAGTAAGCTTGTGCATTAAATCACCTCAGAATTGAGAGCCAGTAGAAAAACAGAGGGTGGGACTGGGCTAGCAGGTCTAATACCAAACTGTTCTCTGTCTCTACAAACAGAATCACCCACATTTGCCCTGTTTTTTTTCCACATAAAGAAAATAGCCTGATTGAAATACCGTATATTTTAGTTGTTGTCATGGTGACCCCAGATTCCATTTACAACCTCTCTAAAAAATTTGCAAACAAGCTTCACATGTGTCTGATAGGGCACAAACCCACTCTAAATTATTATTCATGCTCAGCCACTGAATTACGCAAAGAATTTTGTTAATTTGGGGACATTTACTCTTTAACAACATGATGGTAACTGCAGTTCATCACCTTCCATTACTTGTTATTTACTTTAGTTTTGGAGTAAATTTAATAAAGCAAACTGAGACATCAAACATGTCTTGGATCCATTAAGAAAAAGAGGAGAAAATATGTAAATTCGAATCTTAGCCAAACTATCACCACCAAACCACCCCCCAAAAAAACCCTAAAAACACACACACACACACACACACACACACACACACCCCAAAGCAGTCAATGAATATCCTAGGAAAGAACTGACAAAGAACCATCTCAGTGTCTCTGCTCCCATGACATATGAACTTACATGCACACACCAGGGGATAATTCAGTCTGTGATATACATCCACCCCCCCTTATATGACTCACAGGGAGAGGTGGGGGTGGTCTGTCAGTTGAATTAAAATACCACCTAATGATAATAATAATAAATAATGATATTGATAACAGGGCTAATCTACACAAAACAAAACAGTGTGTTCCTCCCTGATTGTGTGGGTTGTTTCGGTATTCAATTAGGCCATTTTCCCTGGCATATTAATCATCTTTTCAACAAACAAGCCGGTGTTAATTAAAGCGGAGCGGGGCGGATAAAGACGTGTTGCTGGATCATCATTCTGTTTATCAGCCACGCACACACACACCCTGCCGCTTAGTGCAGCCTGCTAGGAGGGGAATTTCAGCGCACTCATGTTTGGAGCTGCTTCAGCATAGAGAGAGTGACTGACTGAGCTTCAGACTTTACACTCTGCCAAATAAATAGCCCCCCCTGCCCTTCACTGAATTCATTATGTCACTTTTATTTTGGGGGGTTGAAAATCAAGAGTTTTAATCCAGAATAAGCAGACAGAGATTCAAAGTGTTTCTTAGTTTCATAAACCTTTGATAGACCTTGGTCACAATACTTTGTTAGAAACCTCTGTTAAGTAGTTGGCCACTTCATTTGAAACCCCATTCCTGTAACTGACCACTTCATTGGGTACCTCTACCCTGCAGTGGACAACTTCATTGGAACTCCCAGTCCTGTAGTTGACCACTTCATTAGAGATCTCTACCCTGTAACTGATAACTTCATCAGATACATCTACCCTGCAGTGGACCATTTCATTAGAAACCTCTACCCTGTGACTGACCACTCTTTTAGAAACTTCTACTCTGTAGATGGCCAGTTCATTAGAAATCTCCACCCTGTAGCGGACCACTTCATTAGAAACCCCAATGCTGTAATGGACCATTTCATTAGAAACCTATACCCTGTAACTGATCACTACATTAGAAACCTCTGCCCTGTAGTGGACAGCTTCATGAGAAACTCCTACCATGTAGCTGGCCACTTCATTAGAAACCCCAATCCTGTAGTGGACCACTTAATTAGAAGTCCCTAATCTACAGCTGACCATTTCATTAGAAACCACTACCCTGTAACTTACCTTTTCATTAGAAACCACTACCCTGTAACTTACCACTGCATTACAAACCTCTACCCTGCAACTTACCACTGCATTAGAAACCTTTACCCTGTTACTGACCACTTCATTAGAAACCTCTACCCTGTGATTGACCACCCCACTCTATTCTAAACCTCTACCCTGTAGTGGTAGCTTGCCCCTTTATTAGAAACCTGTACTCTAACCCTAACCCTAACACTAACCCTGGTCTATTTCGATGTCTCATACAAACTGGTCATACAGTGAAAGCACAAGGTAGGTGTTTCTAATAAAGTGGCCAGTTAGTGTAAGCCAAAGTAGAAACTGTAAAATAAGTTTAGTGATAAGGACCCTTTAAATGCTGTGATTTCCAATGTTGTTAGTGTGTGCCGCAGGTTGTGGGTGCTGAATCGAAGCCCCTGACCTGACCGGTCAGTGGACGAGTGCATCACTCCATCACTCCATCACTCCACACTCCCACAATCCTTTTCTTCTCCGGCTGCTTGACTCCAAACATCCCCAGACGGACTGCCACACCACTCTCTCTCTCTTCTGCTCGCTCTGTCTCTCCCTCACACTCCAGGAAATCACAGCGGAGAGAGAAGTCAAAAACCCACGACAATGTGGCAGAGAAATATCAGAGTGGCTTTTTTCCCCTCCTTCCGCTCGTCACCCAAGCCAGAGATGGGCCAGCTCCAAATCCTCGTGCCCTATCAGACAAATTAAAGTAAATCAAGCATGAAATGAAGCAGGAGAGCCTGGAGATAAGGTCCTTTAAGTCCTTCACAGATTAGACCACTGAGAGAGAGAGAGAGAGAGAGAGAGAGAGAGAGAGAGAGAGAGAGAGAGAGAGAGAGAGAGAGAGAGAGAGAGAGACAGGGGCCAGGGGGTTGGAGACAGACAGAGAGTGTAGGGGCATGAGAGAAAGAGTGAAAGAGCAATGAGAAAAGAGAGAAAGAGAGAGAACAGTGAGAAAGGGAGAGAAAGTCAAAAGAAAATGAAGGGAAAGTTAAGGGCAAGTTTAAAAGAAAGAGAGAACATTAGATTAGGTACAGTACACACTTCATGTTTGTGTCTCTGGTCTTATTGCTCTCTCTCTCTCTCTCTCTCTCTCTCTCTCACTCTCTCACTCTCTCTCCTCTCAGCTATTTGCTGATGAAGTTTGTCAAATGCAACAATTTCACTCAAGTATACACTGTCATTCCTTCACTCACACACACACACACACACACACACACACACACACACACACACACACACACACACACACACTCCTTTCTTACTAACACAGAAAGTGAGCTAAAAACTAATGTTAAGAGGTTAGAAACATGGTCTTTTTCTTGTTGGTTTCTTACACATCAACTGCCTAGAAACCACTTGGAATAGCATAGCAACTGCCCACCTCCCAACACCCTAAGAAGGAATGTCAAACTGAAGGAATCTACCATTTGCAATGCGCAACTGCAATTGCACTGTATCACACTGTATCACAGTGAGTGCTGCTTTTGTCTTGGTGGAAACAACATGCAAATCCATGTGATGAGGCACCATCATCACATGTCCAGAAGAGTCTTTAGGTTCAAGACACCAAGGTGTCTTGGTATAGGATGCAGTTTTGTATGATGCGAAATAACAGGCATCTTTTCTGAACGCTCATTCCGGGTGACTATCCCAGTAAAATCACACTTATCCACATTCTGCTGCAGTCTAAAGAGTTTACCTTGAAGACACAAATACTATACCATGGCCAGTCTCATTGCCAGACCTATATCTGATTGAAAATGTGTGGGATGCTATTGGATATGCTATCAACACTCCACCCCTACTGCAAAATCTGCTGTGTTCTCTGGAATGACGATGCTCCATCCAATTCTTTTGGGATGAGCTGAACGGTTGGTGATGAAATGGGGTAGTGTTCATCCAACTTCCCGACCTCACTAAAGCTCTTGTCACTCCAAACTATAGTAGAAAGCCTTCCCTGGACAGTAGAGAGGGTTACAAAAAGCAGGATAAACTCTCTTTAATACCCTTGATTTCTGAAGAAAAAATACATGAACAGATGTCCCAATATTTTCACACACACACACACACACACACACACACACATATATATATGGCAAGACTGACCTGGATGTCCAGTGGTGACATTTTAGGATTGTTGAAGACTTCTTTTTATCTTGTCTCTTTTAGGTTGTACTTACTAAGACAGTCTGACCTGTAGGCAGTTTTTTTCACTATGAAATTATTTTTCTAACAGTGAAATTACTGATTTCTAATTCTTCTAAGATTATTTTAAATCCCTTAGCAGACTCATATGTCAATGGTGACTCAAGCAAACCAAACTAATATCTGAGGTTTGAATAAAACAGTTTCCTCCCAAGTCCCCTCTATTGATGATCTAATCATCTGCAGTTGATGATTTGTAATTTAGGCAGTAGAAATGTCTTTGCTGATCAATAATTTAAAAGACGATGCTGCTACTTGAACCCTGACTCTGTCTTGCTGCGACCTTAGAGGTGTGTGTTTAATCTGCAGAGAAAGGAGGAGGGGGGGGGGGGGGCAGTGACACAGAAAGACGAGGGGGGATAAAAATAGACATGAGAGAGAAGAAAAGAAGGGAGAGACAAAGAAGAAGAGGGAAGAGAGAAAGAAATGAAGAGGGCTGGGAGAGGGAGAGGGAGAGAGTAGAGAGATATAGAGGGAGGCTTAATGCACCTTATCTGAGGCTTGTCAGAGCGTAGAGGGCTAAAGCCTAATCAGAGAGACAAGCAGGTCATCCAGGGTAGAAAGAATCTCTCTGCAGTTTATGATCTGCTAATTGACTGCAGGAGCTGAAGGAGCTGTTTGGTGCATTGCTGTGTGTGTGTGTGTGTGTGTGTGTGTGTGTGTGTGTGTGTGTGTGTGTGTGTGTGTGTGTGTGTGCGTGCGTGTTCACATTTTCAGCTCACAGTGTATTAGCCCTGCCCATTCATGCTTGAAGTGCCCTATCCCAGACAGATTTTTAACAGAAGTACAGTACAGGGCAGCCAATCACAGCAGGGCTCATTTACCTATATCCTGCATATCCTACAAGTTTCAGTGATATATCTATAATTTACAGGTAAAACCTAAGATCTATATCTAGATTATAGATCTATAATTACAGACTGTTTAATCTGTTTCTCAGCATACTTTGTTTTCCTGCTTTCACCCCATTCTGCTGTGGTCAAGACCACCAAAGAGCAGGTTTTATGTGGGTGGTGGGCCATTCTCAGCACTGCCGTTTTGGTGGTGTGTTAGAGTGACACAGCAGTGCTGCTGAAATGTACATTCATTGTCCACTCTATTAGACACTCCAACCTAGTTGGTCCACCTTGTAGATGGAAAGTCAGATACAGAATCTGTTTCTGCACAGTTTGTGTTGGTCCTCCTCTACTAATTCAATGCCCACAGGACACTATTGGCTGGATAAGTCTGATTGGTCGACTATTCTCAGTACAGCAGTGATACTGAGGGGGTTAAACACTCCAGCAGCACTGCTGTATCTGATCTACATGTACCAGTATAACATACTAACCAATCACCATCACATCAGTGTCACTGAAATGGTCAGATGGTGGGTCAATCTGACCATTTCAGTGACACTGATGTGATGGTGATTGGTTAGTGTGTTATACTGGTACGTGTAGATCAGATACAGCAGTGCTGCTGGAGTGTTTAACCCACATGATACCTGCATTGTGGTGGTCCTGTTGGGTTCTGACCATTGAACAGGATAAAAAAAAGCTACATAGAGAAGCAAAAAAACAGGTCAGAATAATGACACATATAAGCTTGAACTGAATTCACCTGGAGAAGTTGATCTGTGTGTTTACAGACAAGAGCAGGGCATACCATGTTCTAAAACACATGCATTTGTCTGTGCCAAGCAAATGAAGAGCTCGATGCATTTTGAGAGATGGGTTCAGAGATGTTTTTGGACATGTGTTTACAGAGATGAGCTGAGATGTGTCTTAGTTGATTGACTGTATCTGGAGTCAGTGATCAATCCTGTTCATTGGACTTTTCACCAAACCGCTCCTAAGAGGTTAGAATGTGAGACAGGCTTTACTAAGCTGCTGTAATACAGAAGTACCCTACAGACCAGAGTGTGTGTGTGTGTGCTGTAACTCCAGTTTTCGAACCTGCTGTGTTTTTTTCCTTGCAGGAGAGTTGGAGGTGGTCAGTGACAGAGGGGAAAAAAGCCTTCGTTCTCGTCAGGTGCTCCCCCCAGGCACCACATGGGGGCCTTTCCAAGGAAAAATAGAAAGAGCCACAGGAGGAAGCAGTGGTGTAAGACTTTTTTATCTGTCTATTTGGCTTCCTGTGAGGCCTCAGGGGTAAATAATGGGGCAAATCTTGGGGACACCTGTCTTCACAATGGATTAAAAGCACAGTTGCTTTGTCTGATTGTACAGTTGATTTGTCAATAATACAACATTTTAAATAGAACTCTAAATTCAGCCATTCAGAATTGGCTCAGAATTGGAGCTCATTTGTGTTTTTAAGGGACAATAACAAAAACATTCTTTTAATTCTAAGGAAAAATGAGAGGTTGAAATATGGTGTACAGATAAATTATGCATGTATATGGTACACAAACTTAAAAAAATTCCCAAATAAAATGCAATGAAAACATTGCATAAGGACTCTTAAAGGTTCAAGGAGCTCACCTTGACATGTTTCAGGGATAGTTATTGAGGTTACAGAGGAAAGGATTGAACAGGTGCAGGAGAACAAGAGTGGAAAAGTGAGCACAATGCATGTTTCAGTGTCCAGTTTGGAAGTTTAAGGTTGGAGAGGGAATAGAGTGTGTAGTTCTGTATGTCTTAGAATGAGAGAGAGAAAGAAATAGTGTGTGTTATTGTGTGTGTGTGTGTGTGTGTGTGTGTGTGTGTGTGTGTGTGTGTGTGTGTGTGTGTGTGTGTGTGTGTGTGTGTGTGTGTCATGGGTAATCTGTGCCCGTGGCAGGTTTCTCTCTGAAGCGCTGTGGTATCGCTGGGGTATTGTTGTTGCTCCTGTCAGAGTGGGGAGAGGCCGATGGAGGCCTGGGCAGGCCTGATAAGAGAAAGAGGATTCAGAGGAGAGAGAGAGAGTGAGAGAGAGAGAGAGAGAGTGTGTGTGTGTGTGTGTGTGTGTGTGTGTGTGTGTGTGTGTGTGTGAGAGAGAGAGGGAGAGAGAGCCATGACAAGCTCCACTGTCTCTCTACAGTATTTCCACATAGTCACTTCCACACAGACACACACACACACACACACACACACACACACACACACACACACACACACACACACACACACACACACACACACTCCTGTCTCAGTCTAGAGACAGACAGTTAACAGGAGGAGGACACTTCTTAGACCGAAAATACACCACCTCCCACTCTGTCTCTCACACACACACACACACACACACACACACACACACACACACACACACACACACACACACACACACACACACACTCCATCAGGAAGATTTAGGAAGTGGATAGTGTGTGAAATGTCATGTGGCACTGTACGTACTGTATGGTTACAAAACAAAAACACTAATTAGGTTTAAAGTCATTGTTTAAAAAAATAGAAATGTTCACAGTGCCCGTTTACCCAAAGTATTAACAGTCAGAATGTGCAGAATGGATGTCTCAAATCTGCTTCTTCTCTGTTGATTGATGGCAAAAGTATGATACATCGGAAGTAATGGAAACAATACTTCTATTATTATTTTTCTGTTTTTTTTTATTGTGTGTAAAAATTGGTTACAGGTTATTATTTATTTATTTATTTTTAAAAATTTATTTATTTATTTCTTTTCTTTTTTTTTTATCCCAATCCCGCCAGATATTTTGAATGACCAACTACCCAATCTTGTTAGGACTCTCCTCCATTAACAACATACACACAGTTTCAATAACTGGAACTATTTCCCATCTTAATTTAGCCTTCAAGGGCTGCGCCTCAAAGTGGCTGCTTGGACAAATCAATCCATACAGTAGTGGTATAGCACTACATACAGTCTTATGCAAAAGTTCGGGCATCATTGATAAGTTAACACAGCCTTTGTAGTTAATCAGTCATAAAACACAATATTCCGGATAAAGTCCGGATGTACAAACAGTACAAATCTACATCCTCAATGTGGCCTATGCAAAATGTGGGGCTCAGAATTCAAGTCAAATCAGACCCGAGGAATGTCACTAACAGGAACAGTCAGTTCAGGAACAGTCCAAGCTTAATACATTCTCTGACTCTTCAGACTTTGAGCTACAACAGCATACAACAGCATTGAGCTACAACATAGACAGGATGAGATTGGAAGACCAAGAGAGCTGTATGTAAAGTATGTGACAAGTAATCTATTAGTGCATCTCAGTGAATTTGAATATTGTTAAAAAAAATTTCATAATTTAATTCCAAAATGGTAAACTGTCATATGTTGTATATTCATCACACGTAAAGTGAAATATGTTAAGCTTTATCTTTTGCTTTTGATCACTATGGCTTATAGCTTGTAAAAATCAGAAATCCAGTATCTCAAATTGAAAGTCAGTTTTCATTGACTCCTTTCAAATGTCCTGTGATTTATTTTCAATATGAAAGGAAATTGTGCATTTCATTTGGAAGTCAAAATCTCAACTCAAGCTCCTAGAGTCTGAAGGAAGAGTGGAGAGGCAGAGAATCCAAGGTGTCTGTAGTCCAGTGTGCAGTTCCTGCAGTTTGTGATGGTTTAGGATGGCATGTCATTTGCTGGTGTTGGTCTACCATGTTTTATCACGTTTTTCAACGTTTTTCATATATCTGAATGAAATATTCTAAAAATGTAATAACCTGATCTGGATACCTGGTTTCCGTGATCTGTAAGCCGTATGTAACAGTTTATCTTTTTGAATAGACTTATGAACAATAATGAACCTTTTCACAATGTTTTAATCCTGTGAAATGCACTAACAGAGATCACCTAGCAAAGTGAAAAAGGAAGAGGGTGGATCTGTCTGTATTGGGGTTGTGTTGCCACCAGCTGCATGGGGAATATTGCACAGGTGGAATGATCAGTGGATTGCACAGAATTCCAGCAATACCTGTATATAAATATCAAACCAATATGTTCAAAGGCTGAAGCTGAAAAGAGGATTGTTTATGGATAATGGGACAACAGGATAGTAATCTACAACATGCTGCCTGGGCTACCTAAAGAGACAAAAACTAAAGCCTTTGGAACAGCCTCACAATGCCCTGACCCAAATGTGATGGAAAATTGTGCTTATACCTTAAACAAGCTTTTTGGAAGATGCCCAAATGATATCCCAGAACTAGAAATGTTCGGCAAATAAGAGAGGAAAAATTCCTGTTACAGTCTTTTAACTTCCTAAAGCAGCACAGACCTTTGTTAGGGTTTCACTGGAAAATATGACACTAACATATAAATATGGTACACTGTTGGAAAGCTTTCCTTCTGAAGTTTGTCCTGAGTTGGTTAAAGTAAAACAGACTAAAACAGGTCAGTATGATATGACTAAAATCAGGCTAAACGTAAGGCATTTTTGTCAAAAGGAACACAGTGTTCATAACACTGGAGATCTCTGTTACCTCAATGAAGGCATTTGAGATGCTGGTAAATGTGCAGCCCAGCAGGCCAGCAGATATGACTTGTGGAGGCTGCTGGGTTCAAAGCAGCTAATGCTAATATCCCAACACTGACTGCATCCTTTTGTCAGTGGGGGAGGAGAGATGCTCCTCACACTCTTCTTTCTCTCTGTATCTATCTCTTCCCTCTCCACATGTATCTCCTCTGTTATCTCTCATTAGCTCCACACTGCTAACCGCGCTCTCCCTCACCCTTTCTGGCCCAAATCTGCATTTTTGCTGAATTCTGTCGTCTTCTGGCCAGCCGCCTCTCCGGGGCGAACGTCATGGCTTTGTCTTTCCAGCCTGGCAGAGAGAGAAAGAAGGATGAGGGGAGAGAGGGATGAGGAGTAGGAGAGGTAGAGAGAGAGTTATCAGGTCCAAACAGCACGGGCACTGCCAACCTGCCTGGGCATCCATCACCAGCCTGGCACAGGAGGCAGGAGGTGGAGAGAGAGAGAGAGAGAGAGAGAGAGAGAGAGAGAGAGAGAGAGAGAGAGAGAGAGAGCGCAGGTGAGGAAAAAGGAAAGATGACAAGATGAGAGTAAAGAACAGAACAGAAAAAGATAAATGTAGAAAGGCAGAAGGAGGAAAGGGGAAAAGAGGCAAAAAGGACAAATGAGAAAAGCAAAAGATGTTGAAAGAAAGAAAGAAAGAAAGAAAGAAAGAAAGAAAGAAAGAAAGAAAAAGAAAGAGAAAAGTAAGAGGAGGTATGAAAAGTACAGAGTAAAGGATGAGAGAGGAAGAAGACCTGGTGCAGCATCAGCTGTTAATAAAATGAGTGTCTGTTAAGAGCCTGTTAAACAGAGAGTTAAATAGCAGTGACTTGACGTTGATGTTGAATCCCCTTGTTTGGTGCCGACAATAATTATTAGAGACACTTGAAAAAAAGAAAAGTTTGATTGGTCCACACCAAAAAACACTGTAAGGGTGAAAGCATAGACATATATACCTAGATGCTGCACTGGTCTCTGGATCATGTTTCTACATCATCAATATATTGGTCCAAACTAAGATCGAACAGTTGTTTTTGGTTGGACTTGGCCCTTAGAACATTATGGTGAGAGCTACGGTTAACTAGTTCACCAGCATATGAATAGAATTCATAACTATGTATAGCAATGCTAACTACCTTTCAGAAGGGACGTCATTTTCCCCATTTTATAACCAAGGAACATTTTCCAAACCCATGCTCAAACATGAGATTTTACTATTCTTCTATTCTATTCTATTCTATTCTATTCTATTCTATTCTATTCTATTCTATTCTATTCTGTGCTATTCTATACTATACTATACAATTCTATACTAAACTATACAATTCTATACTATACTATACAATTCTATACTAAACTATACAATTCTATACTATACTATACAACTTTATACTATACTATACAACTCTATACTATACTATACAACTCTATACTATACTATACAATTCTATACTATACTATACAATTCTATACTATACTATACAACTCTATACTATACTATACAACTCTATACTATACTATACAATTCTATACTATACTATACTATTCTATACTATATACTGAGTTTATACTGTTCCTTATAACACGTAAACACACTCCTCTCTATCAAGATTCAAAGTTAAGGGAGTCAAAATGTTTTTTTTTTGTGTGTTCATCTAGAAAATAAAAATATACAAATACAAATACAAAAATGACTGAAATAAACAATTGGAGTGTAAACTTTATTGTGCTTTTTATTCAGAAAAAGCACAGCTTTTACATTTACATCTAAATTCCAAGACCCAATTCTTTCCAAGGCTGGAAGCAGCTTTCACTGCTTCAACCTACCAGCTCATTAACAAGCCCTTCAGAGTTGCAATGTGGTGTGGTCAAGCCAAGATGTGCAGGGCAGGGGTGCCTCCAGGACCCGGGGTAAGAAACAGTATAAGAGGTCCCATGTTTCTTTCCATAAAGAACTATTTCTATCGCAGATATTTTAAACTTAAAAGATCACTTATTTTAAGCGAACCTTCTTTGGACATTCAAAAGGTTCTTCACACATCTCTATTCTAAACAGGTTTATGGAGCCAAAATGGTTATTTTATGCCATGGCTCAAGGAAGTACCGTTACTTTTAGGAGTGTAGATCCTAAGCAGTGGGCTTTTGTCTCTAATCATGAACAGTCTTTCATGTACATTATCCAGTTTCATTTCTGAGAGGATCATCACCTTGTATGAGAGATGGACAGAAGAGAGAAAGCAGCAGAAAGACCCTCAGTGTTCAAGTTTAAGCCCTCTCTATCAGTCCTTTTTTGAAATACACACCGATTCTTTAAATTCTTGTGCTGCCAGTCTCAGGAAGCAGTGTGATGTGGGTGATAGGGAGGTACAATGTGGCTAAAGATCAGCCCCCACAACTCAGCTTCTTCTCTCTCCAAGCCCAGAGGATGAGATCTGATCAGCTGCAGCTTTCAGAGAGGACCCCTAACAATGTGGTCATTCACAGGAAGGACAGAACCCATGAGCAGCCTGTTCACACACACACACACACACACACACACACACACACACACACACACACACACACACACACACACACACACACACACACACACACCAATGTAGGCCAGAGGAGGAAGCTGGCAGAGGACAGCTGGGATAAAGGAATAGTTTAGTAATAAAATAAAAAATGTCATCCATCAGCCGGGGCATGTTTAATGTAAACATGGTGTAATTACACACACAATTCTTCATTAAGATGGAACAGATATGAACTATTAACTCATCTTCACCACTGGCTCAGAGGTCACTAATAGGTGGACCACCATCCGGTTTCAGGTTCACATGCTGTCTTTTCTAAACTTGGAACTATAATCAATAAACTATTGAGATTAAGTTTGACAGAGTGTTTCTTTTAACGAATGTAACTTGTAACAGGATACAAGCTCACTGTTCTGTAAGTATATATATATAAGTATGAAAGAATGGGAGAGATCATAGAATACAAGCTCGGTGTTAATGTGAGAGCAGGCCATGGGTATGAGTGAGAATGGGAGTGAGCATAGAGTAAAGCTCAGTGTTAATGCGAGAGCAGGCTGTATGAGCAAGTATGAGTGTGAGGGAATGTAAGATAGCACAGAATACAAGATCAGTGTTAATGTCAGAGCAGGCCATTAATATGAGTGAGTATAAGTATGAGAGAATGGGAGTGAGTGTAGAATACAAGCTCAGTGTTAATGTGAGAGCAGGCCGTGTGAGCGAGTATGAGTGTGAGAGAATGGGAGTGAGTGTAGAATACAAGCTCAGTGTTAATGTGAGAGCAGGCCGTGTGAGCGAGTATGAGTGTGAGAGAATGGGAGTGAGTGTAGAATACAAGCTCAGTGTTAATGTGAGGGCAGGCCGTGTGAGCGAGTATGAGTGTGAGAGAATGGGAGTGAGTGTAGAATACAAGCTCAGTGTTAATGTGAGAGCAAGTAGAAGCACCTAACAACAAACGGACGGTCAGGCAGCAGGGGCTGCTCGGGACCTGGGTGAGCTTGTATTCATTGATACATCCACAGTATCCACCCAGTAAGAGATGTTGGGTGTCTGAACACTACTTCACTGGCCAGAAAGTCCTACCAGTGCCTGTACGTCCTCTGTAAACTGAGAAGAGCTAGAGCCCCAACCCCCATAATGTGCACCTGCTACAGTGGTGCCATTCAAAGCATCCTGACCAGCTTTATCTCTTTGTGATATGGCGCCTGCACCGTGTCTTGCCGCAAGACCCTCCAGAGCATCATGACAGCAGCTGAGAAGATCATTGGCACCTCGCTTCCCTCCTTTCAAGACATTCACAGTACTCTCGAAAAGCCCTCTGCATAGCTGGTGCTACCCACCCACTCCACAGCTCCTTTAGCTTGCGGCCATCAGGGAGGAGACTACAGAGTCTTCAAGCCAGAACCAGCAGACTGAGGGACAGCTCTGTCCACCAGGCTCTCGGGTTGCTCAAAACTGTTCCTGCCCTGTCCCCTCACCCTTTTGCTCCCTGCCCATGTGAATTCAGGATCTTGACCCTCCCAACCTTCAACACCAGACTGTGGCCCACATGGAACTCTATATAAGCACATGATCAGCCTATAAGCTATTCAGTTTGCAGTACTGTCTATAATTGCACTAGCCATACCTACAGAGCTAATCTGTTAGGTGCCTATGTCACCTTAAAGGGAGCTTTATATTTTATATTACATATTTCTGTGATTAATGTGCATAGTGTTAATTGTATTGTAAATGTACTGTATTTTAGTGTTTATTTAAGGTTCAATGTTTAATACTGAACCATGGATATGAGAGAAACTCATTTCAGTTCTGTGTATGTCTTGTACATACATATCATTGACAATAAAGCTGTTGTTGACTTGATTTTTACTTTATACTTGGACTATGAGGCTAATGTAGC
Organism: Acestrorhynchus altus; assembly: GCA_034509495.1. NCBI lineage: Eukaryota > Metazoa > Chordata > Actinopteri > Characiformes > Acestrorhynchidae > Acestrorhynchus > Acestrorhynchus altus. The sequence continues at coordinate 17,386,839 of CM067505.1, forward strand.
CAATGCAACAAGTAATGGAAGCTAAAAAAAGGAAAGCGTTAGCTTTAAACCTTCTCCATTTTTTGACGTTGCCATTTTACTTACAATACAATTTTACTTACAGTAATTATATGGGACAGTCACATGACCAATGTTGACATCTTTACAGAAGACCTTTGGCTTCTCAAATATGTAATTACTTGATATGTAAATACTAACAGACGTTTAATATCTTCATGAAAGTGGCCAAGTTTTTATCAAATGTTTACCAAGCACCAGCTTTTCTTATTTTTAATTTAGAGACTTGAAATTAAAATAAAACCTTAGATCTCTTTTCAAAATGGGTACAGTTTGGAATCTGTAAGTGGAGTTTAAAAGTGTTGATGATTTCTTATTACTGGGATCCGTGCAGAGTTCTAAAACTGCTAGTCACAGAAGGCCAAGTACTTTGTTCAGGGCCAACATGCTCAATATGTCAAGTAATAAAAAATGTTTAAGTATATTGGATTTGTACTCATAGCAGCTTATAAAAACAGCTTTATTATTATTATTATTATTATTATTATTATTATTATTATTATTATTATTATTATTGTGAAGTCATTATTTCCACAATTAATTACTCATAGACTGTTCACTGCACTGTGATATGGCAGGGTTTGCAGTTTCTAATCATATGTATATTGTGCTGATGTGTGAAGAGCACATCAAAGAGGGCATACAGACACTGAAACACTGCTGTCTATAAATATGAACAAGTACAGGCAGCATAGTTTTAACTCTGCACTGTACTTCTGTCAGTTTTGGTTTTTGATAAAACTATTGTATTAAAAGTTTATGCCAAGACTGAAGCCTTTTTGGTGTTGGTTTTTGAACCATCTGTAAGAGGTTTGTCAAATTTGACACCCTCCCCCGACCTGACATTCTTTGACCCGTCATTGCTCTATATAGCACCACTGCCAGCAAAATTACTGTTGAAGTGTTATAAAAAAAAACTAAACAGCACAATGTTTTGTGTGTCTATCAGGTGCCACTGGTGTTAAACGGGGGTCCACAGTGGTTGGGGGAAATGATGTGGGTCAGTGCAGAGGACTCCAAGAATAACTGCATGGTTTACAGTAAAGGTAAGCGTTTTTATGTCATTTTCTATTTTCTATCTTTACAACAGTGTTATGACCTCTGCTATGTTTAATTAATTAGTTTATGACTAATTATATAAATTTTTCATGCTGTTCAGTCCTTCATGCAAAAAAAAACTATATCTCCAACTTCCAATGGAAGACAATGTGAACAAGTTTATTTTCATTTCTATTGGTCCATTTATCATAGATTTTAATACAGTGTAAAGAACAACTGCCAGATTTATTATTATGTAAAAAAGTGTAAAAACTGTAATGAAATGTGGATGTAGTACCTATTACCTGGCAGCAGCTTCATGAAACCAGTAAGGCCCTGTCCACACATATACACGCAGTTTTGAAGATGGAGTCTTCATTTTGTCTCCTGTCCACATGGAAATGCTTTTCAAAAACATCCAAAGTCAAGATTTAAAAAGCTCAATATTCCATATATAGAGAACTGTATACAACCACGACATCTAGATTTCTGATTTCCACATATGAATAAATGTAAATATTGTTCTGTTACAGATATAGAATACTCGTTTTTTAACTGCAATTTTGTGATTTTGTGCATAGTACAGTATATAGTGAGTATCGTGTAATTTGGGGCTCAACATTTGTTTTCTTTCTTCTTCGTAGTATTTTGATGTCTCTCTTTAGGAAGTAGTATTGCCCCATACACAGATAGACTGCTTATGTAAGTGTTGATGTCTCTATATAGAGGATTTTCATAAATAACAAACAGAGGAAAATACAGAATAGATCAACAAATGGTTCAACAGGATAATTATAAAATATATTTATTTAAATGACATAATAGTAGGGTTTTGATAAATATGTCAATAAAATCAGGGGATATGATGGCCTTCCTTTAGTTGTAACAGTGTGTTACTAATTGCACCTTGTGGAGGCTGTGCTGGTTAGGTCTCACTGCGAGTTTATTCTTCAAAAAAAAAAAAAGATTCAAACAAAATGGGAGTGAATTCTGTGACATGCAGCTCATCAATCAAACAAGATGTGACACAGAATTCAGCTGATTCAGAATTTGGGGCAGATTTGCAGATGATATTTCTATGTAAACATGAAAAGATGGGCAAAACCATGTTGTATTGAAGCCTGTTACGTTTTACTTTGTTTTAAGTTGTCCCCCATTCTCTCCTGTACTGGTATTATACTGTATCTATTATGATTAGTGATATAGTAAATTGTGATATATCATGAATTGGTTGTCATCACCTACAAGGTGATGTCATACAGCCTACAAGTCCCCAACTAATGTGAAAAACTGTACAACTGTACAGGCTCTTTCTGAGATGAAACCAGGGTCTCCTTTTAACCACAGAGCTGCTTTATCTGGCCGCTTCACTGCTTTACTCTCCGTCTCATTGAGTGGGATGATAACTCTTTGTTGGCTTCTCTTTTTCTCCTTCGACTGTAAAAATGATATTTCTCCTAAACTCCTCCACTTTTTTCTTTTTTTATCCACTGCAGCTTAATTGATTAATCTACTTACAGAACATGTGTAAGTTCAGCTGTGAACATTTCTAGTGCTTATGAGGAAAAAGACTGGAGGAAAGAGAGGAGATTTAAGGGCCATTATCGCTCTTTATCAGAGAACATAGAGAAACAGTGGGGCAGAATAATAGCTCAACATCTCCAGCAATGTCAAATTCCATTATCAGCACAGTCGAACAGCGCCGCGCCCTCAAGGAGGCTCTTTCTCCACCAGCGAGCAGCGCTGCTGCGATTGTGTTTAATTAAAAGACAACGCCTATGAACTGAAGGGCTTTCAATGGGAAGTTATTAATGAATTGACGGAGGCTGTAATTGATTGGGCAGAGGCACCAGATATCTCCACAAGTCTACAGCTTTAGCAGACACAACCAGATGGCTGCTGGAGCGGGAATTTCAGGGGGAGTCCGCGATTCACCCAAATATTAGATAGCAAATATGACTCTCATCCCATTTCAAGGGTGATAATTCTACAGTTTGGTTCCATGAAGTACAGAGGCAGGCAAAAGTTCAGACACACTTGACTGAATGTTTTTCATGTCATATAAAACCAACATTTCCTCACTTTTAAGATGTTTTAAGAATGTAAAGACGTGTTATTTTCTCAGTCTATGTTGTTCATATATGGAAACTAATCTACAAATAGCTTCTTTTTTTTCTATTCACAGCTTTTGAGATGTTGCAGAAAACAACACATTTTTAAACATCCACATATTCAGCCTATAGCAGTTTAACCTTACACATTCACACAGAAATTATAAGGAGTGTTTGAGCCGGGAGTGATTTGAGGTAATATACAGGCCAAGCAATACAGAGATAATTTACCTACATCTTAAATTTACAGTCTGAAAAATAGCTTGCTTCGTTCAAAAGCATAAACTAATGTTGGATTATAATTTATGGAGAATAATTTATATAAGTAATATGAGTGGAGCTCATTTTAAATCGATTCCTCTGCTCAACCACAACTGATTCAACTCACTGTCTTATTTGCAGGGATACTTGGTTTGTTAAACTATAACTAACATAACAGTAGTTATAAATTTGCCAAAATGTAATTACCTAATCTGATGTGTTCTAGGCTGTCCACGCTATCTTCTTAATATGACCTATATCTGACATTCGTTTTAACAGTTTACGCTGGTTTGGTTTCAGCGTCACAGGAGCTGTCAAAGAGTTCCAGTTGCTGACATCTTGGCTTAACATTGAGAATGCATTTGATCTTGCTGTAAAATGGGCACATTATTAGGCCATATGCATTTCTTTGGATTGTGTTCTTTTGTTTCTTGAAAATTGGTTTTAAAGCTTTGTTGATCCTCCTGCAGCTGTATTTGGCTGTTTCCATATAGAGGTGTGTGTCTTCTAAATTTGTTTCAAAAATAGACATCATCCCAAATATTTATGAATTCCACTGAAAAACTCTCTTGCTGCTGTCGTCATTTTTCCCTTTCTTCAACGCATTCATGAGGACCGTTAAGATGGATTAATATTAAATCCCAATTCAAATGTTTCTTGGTGTGTCACATTTGAGGCTCTTGCCTAAAAGCTTTGTTTTAAGGACAGCAATGTTGATACCTGTAAATGAATTAATTTGTTTTAAAAACAGGCTAAATGTCTGGATTTGATCGGTGGGCCTGGCTGGGTGTATGTACATTTTGGAGGGAGTAAATATGGTGAGAATTGGCCAGTTTTCCAGCTCTGTTTTGGTTATGCTAGGTTTCTTTTGAAGGAGAACAGTGTAGTGTTTGAGGTTCACTTGCACTGAATTCTCATAATTCGACTGCAAAGATAAATACAGTATTCAATTGGCACATTTAAATGTATGGCTGGTTGTTCATCCATATACTGTATGGATAAAAATATAGGGTATGTACACTATAGAGTAATAGTCAAAACACAGCTTCACTGTCCCCCTAAAGCTCTCCAGAAGAAGGCAGGGGGGAGGGAGAATAGCAGTAAAAAGTCTTAAGCATGTGTTTTATATGTGCTCTCAATCCAGTCAGAGCGATTTTAGCTTATCTTGAGTGACTGTCGAGACTGGAAGTGTCGAGCGCAGAGGGAGAAATATATGAGATTATTAAGCTGCTGGATGTTGTGAGGCGCTGTAAATCCGGGTTTGATCATGGTGGATGGCTGGATCAGAAGGTGACACGGCTTAAAGCGGCAGTGTTTCTGTCTCAGCCTTGCTGCAGCCGACTCCAGCTTCATTCTGGTCATTAGATGGTGTAAGACTTCATCGTCTGCAGTTTGATTTATCATCTTTGGCACTATAGCTTTCTCTCTCCATCATTCCACATCTGTCCTCCCTCCATCTCTCTCTCTCTCTCTCTCTCTCTCTCTCTCTCTCTCTCTCTCTCTTTCTTTCTCTCTCTCTGACAGGCTGCTATCTGACAGCTCGTAGCTGTCTGCAGCAGTGATGAAAGCTAAAGGGGGAGCTGTTGTGGTAAGGTGAATTTTAGGCCAGTGCAAGGAAAAAAAGGGGGTGAAGAAACCTGAAGGGAAATGGTGCCGGGCTGCTTATCATGTACAGTTTGCTGGATAGTAGTCAGGGGTCAGATGAAGGTCCTGTAATTTGCAAAGCCAACAGTGCAAGCTTTAAAAAGGAAAAGCAGGATAATGTATGTTGTTCTACACATTTGAATGTTCTTCTGAACGAAAGGCCACCTTATCTAATCAGTCCATAGTAAATCAGGTGAGCTGCTGATGGAACTGCATAAAACAGAAAGTAGAACCAAACCTCCATGGTAAGGCCGTCATAGATGTACACAGTAAAGAGGATACATGTAGTAAGCTGTAGACATAGCGACCAAGCAGTGGAGAAGATTTATGAATGTAACATGCCACAAGCATTCCAAGATCCATCTGGAAATCTTAAGTTTATGTCAGTAGCATGTATAGTTTGGATATGCGTGGTATTGGAGTGGAATTATGAGCATTGTTATGGTAACAATATTTTCGTTGTCTCGTCAATGTTTATTTTTCATCTTTCACTGTTTTATTTGCAATGAAACAGGTGTGGAGCAGCAGGTGAGAGCAGTACAGCAGAGAAGGACATAGAAAGAGACACTGTGCTTTTAGGAATTTGGAGAAAATGAAGTTATATGTAAACATGGAACAAGAGAAATAGCTCAACAATTAGAGTTAACAATACTGCTGTTATTCTGCACGACATGCTAATGCAGGTGTATAAAGGGTTAGGTTATCAGGTTTGAAGTTGAACCATGTTAGCTGCACTATCCAGTGGGGCCTTTTAAGGGACTTTTAAGTCTTTTAAAGTCATTTCTTCAGTGCAGTGAAGCTGAATATTGTCTAGTGTAAAGAGCACCATGCGAAATGAAACTGAGCTTAACATTTGCTGAACTTAACCTATTGTGGCGAGATTATAGCATGTTCTTTTTTATGATTTGTTCTTACCCAATTAAGTTGAAAATTTCCTTTATTTAATAAAATCTTGTATTATGAAGCAAAATCTTACAAAACTGCACATTACGCTGAAAGTTTATAACTGCCTTATATAGAGTGTAATGGTGTGTTGTGGTGACAATTAAGGGTCTGTTCTTCTATAACAGAGGCTTTTCCCCTCACTTGTATATGGTGTTATTTTCTAGTAGCTACCAAAAAACAAAAAAACAAACAACTGTCATAAAGTGTGTGGGGGGTGTTGTGTGCGGAAGTCCTCGCCTGCCCTGAACAGTATCCTCATGCTAGAGGAGTTTCTGTTTGATACACGCCACAGACAAATTTGGCAGAGACAAAGTTTAATTGAGTTTTTCCTGAAACCAATGGAGAGCCGTGCTGGAAGGTAGCAGAGCAGAGGCATATAATCCTCTCCCTACAGAGATGCTCGCTTGAGGGGTATCTCTCCGCCCTTTCTCTAAATCTCTCCCTCCTTCCGTCCCTCCCTCCCTCACTCTCTCTCTATCCTATTACCTGGAAAAAAGAGCATCCTGAGCCGTGATACTGTATATCCTCAGATAAAAGTGAGAGAAATTCTGTCCGGGATTTCTCTCTACAGTAGCCTCTGTTGTTTTCTGGTGGCACCCTGTCTGCTCAGAGTGAATTAGCCACTAACTGTGACTGCAGTAGTAGTTTAAAGAGCAAACATGGGAAGAACAAATGCAGACAAGACATTCCACCAGTAAAAGTACCCTTCTTTTGTCCCAACAAAAATATGAATGTATTTGAAATCTGTTTATATTGATGGTAAATTGATTAGCTAGTGCCTGTCTCATTGCAGCCCACGCTGTTTCTATGTTTCTTGCTACTTGATTCTATTAAGTGAATTCTCTTCATTTAACAGAGTAAACGTATTTACAAGTCACAGGGTTTTACACGCTATCAGACACATAAGCACAGAATTAGCATTATTTCTAATATGCTTATGCTTATATATATACATACATACTATATATATATATATATATATACATACATACACACACACACACACACCACACACACACTCACACACACATGCATTGTTCATGCTGTAAATATAAATAAGCCCCATTTTCTACAGAGACACACCTGCACTTTAAAATATACTTGCAGAATTTTTCCATTTAGAATCCAATATTAATATTGTTGCTGTCCAATTAAAAACACGTATCTCCAAAATGGCAGTTTAACTGGAAAAGGGCAAGACATTTCTAATTGGAAGTGAATTCATAATAAGGACTTGCTTTAAAAATTTAGAGCATTTCTATTGGTCTAATCATCCAGAATTATTTTCACAGTGTACAGAGCAGGTACAAGGTTCAAACCATAGAGAAAATTAAACAAAAATGAACAAAAACTGAGATACAGGGTTTTCATTGTGCAGCTGTAATATAATGTGATATGCTGTAAATAGATAAGTCAAATATACATTCCTACAAAAGTTTCTTTGAGCAGAACTATAAGCAAAAAGGATTATATATAGGAATGAAATGTTCACATTGTAAAGGTTCCATGCCAGTTTGAGGGTTCTCCTAGAACCTCTCCATCTCGTGGGTGTTCATTAAATTTAGAGATAAATTTCTGAAAGTAGTTCTCCAAAATAAATCTCCAAAAGTGGTTCTTCTGTGGCATCTCACAAATAATCTGTTGTGGGAGCTTTCTTTTTCAGAGTGTACTTTAACATATTTTCAGCATAAAACCATTTTATTTGGAAACACTGTTTGTATGGTGGGATGATGAAGTGTGCTGCATTGATGGGATGTCTGAGGAACCGCACCAGCCAGCTGAAGGTTTTGAGCATAGATCTGCTGGCAGAGATAATAACGTGATTTGCATGGAGCGTCAATCACAGTGTGTAAAATCCCCCGGCGAGGCCTCGCTATTGTGTCCTTGTTTACTGGGTGAATGCTGGGCTGCTGATTAGCTGTGATTACTGTACGGTGATAACGATTTCTCTCAAAAAGCCAGAGGAAAAGGTGCGCAGGTAAACTTGGGTTGCACCTTTTTGAAGTGACAGGCTAGCGCACGTGCTTGCTGTAACTCAATCCCGGTACGCCGGGGGCCTGTTGGGAGCTGACAGTCATTTTGGGCCATCCACGACTGTCTGTGAGCCTAATTGCATGGTTTTTTTTTTTCGGTGAAGAGCTGTTGACTGTAGAGTCACAGTGGAGAATCCAAGCGCTTCATATGACACTGGAGACAGGAGACTGTCAAGAATGACTTCAGTCAGGAAAGCTAAAGCTAGTCACTTTTCAGCAAAAGCAGCCGTATGAAAATGAACGGAGGAGCAGGCCTCGCTTCCCTCCATATTCATATTCTACAGCAGCTGTTATCGCTTAAAAGGCTTTCTAATTACAACAACAAGACAAAAACTCCTTGGATATGGTCCAGACCCGCTAAATGATAAAATAAGCATTCATTCTCTCTCTCTCTCTCTCTCTCTCTCTCTTCCCTTCTCTGTCTCTCCCTCTTAATCTCCACAAAGCACCTTGGAGTCTGCTCACCCAAATACATGCCAATGAACGAGGGAAAAGTGCCATTCGGAGATGCAGGTGTCACGTTTGATAAGAAACTTCTGGATTAAAAAAAGGCTGTGGCTAATGAGCAGGCGGGCGAGCCCGTAAGGGTGAAACCATGGGCAGGATTGTTCTCCGCCTGATAACATTCCTCGTGTGAAACAGCCAAATTCCATCATTTAATAAACAGCCCCAGACTCTCTTAGAGAGAGAGAGAGAGAGAGAGAGAGCAGCTACATCACTGGGTTAAGTGACAGATGTTGCAACTGAGGAGGGGCTTTGAATGTGCCACATATACTCATAGTCAGGCATGTTTGCGAGGGTGTGTGGGACACATTTGACCATCATTCCCTGATTCTTCCTTTCAAAATTTGTTTCTGAGTAAGTGGAGCGTGTGCAGACATTTAGACAAATGAAGAAGAAAAAGCTTTCTTTTATGATGAAACATTGTAAAGACAGTGCAACAACGCTACTGCTAAATATACTACAGATACATGGATATGTATTTTGAATGCAATTGAATAAACATCTTTTGTTATATTTAAAAAACCCTGTAAAAACCCTGTTATGTTATTCTACTTCTTTCATCTTGTCCAGAAAGTTATGTATAGACTGTGTCCGTTAATATTGAATTACTTTGCCTAACTGTAGGGGGAGCCCATGAGCAAACAAATGTCTCTTATCATTAAAAAGAGTCTCAACACATGAGCAAACAAGATTCGTGTGAAAGCCCTGTCCTGAAAAAAATATTTGTGCATTGGTAACTTGGTAACTGTCCATTTAGTTACAGGCTATAATAATAATAATAATAATAATAATATAATAATAATAATAATATAATAATGGCATTGCTGAATATCGGTACACTGATCTGATTTGTTCTTCTAAAAAAATTTAGTGAAGTCAAGTCACGTAGTGAAGCTGAGATATGTGGTTAATTAATACTGTAAAATGTACAGTTCACTGGGGGGTTATTTGCCTGTTATTAAGGACACAAGAAAGATAATAAAAGAATGAGAAAAGAGGGAGCAAGTAAAGGTAAACAGAGAGAACAGAGAGTATGAAAAAAGAAAGAGAAATAAAAGAAAGAGACAATATGAGGAAACAGAGAAACAGGGTAAAGATAGAGGCAGATGTATGAGAGTATGAGGGAGGGAGTGAAAAAGAAAGGAAAGAGATAATAACAACCAGAATTAAGGAAAAAAGAAAATGAGTAAAGAGAAACAGAATGAGACAATGGGAGAAAGAAGAGTGTTAGAGAAAGTGAATGGACAGAGTGAGAATAAGAATGTAGAGAGAAATAAGAGAGAAAAGAGATAAATAGAGTAATTGAGAAAGTGAATGAGAGAGTGAATGAAAGAGAAAGGGCGTGAGAGAGAGAGAGAGAGAGAGAGAGAGAGAGAGAGAGAGAGAGAGAGAGAGAATGGGGTGGGGGGCTGGGGGGGTTAGCAGTCACTCTGCAGTCAGCCAGTAAAGACCCTTTGGGAGCAGCAGCTGTCAGAGAGCCGGACACTTCTGCTGGTCTTTCTCTCAGTCTGACTCGGAGTCTGAAAATAATGTTGATTCATGAATAAACAAACACTCACACTACTTTACATCCCACTACCCTAGCCAATTTACTGCCACACACACACACACACACACACACACACACACACACACACACACACACACACACACACACACAGACTGGCAGCAACTCACAGGGAGGGCATGTGTGGGTGTGTGTTTGATGTAGTGTGCAGGCCGGCAGATCAGTCGGGGCACAGGTGTGAGGGCAGATGGTGGAGGGTCCAGGGCCAACAGGCCAGAGAGAGAGGGAAAGAGAGAGAAAAGACAGAGAGAGTGAGAGAGAGATGCGCTGTGGCCAGTTCATGGGCAGTCGTGGTGATTTATTGGTCAGTAGAAGGGAATATGCAAGGTCAGATTGGGAAGTGATGTCGGAGACTCACTGGGTTTAAAGAGCCCATATCCCCTTTGTTTACCCCCTGGAGTTCACTTCTAATGTGTGTTAGATTCAATAATCTGCATAACGTTCCTTCAGGTGAATGTTTAAACGGAAAGTGAAAACAATACATATCTATAATAGAGGAAGCTTGAGGACAGTCAGACAGGGTGCTTCAGGGAAGCAGGCAATGTGAATGGGTGCTAGACTACAAGTTAGCCCAGCCAACGGACTACAGTCACTTCAGTCAAGAGAACAGCAACACTCACTGCTTACCGTATTTTCCGGACTATAAGCCACTACTTTTTTCCCACGCTTTAAACCATGCGGCTTATAATGAGGTGCAGCTTTATCTTCTTATATGTTATTTTGCAGTTGTTGTTTTTTTTTTTACTTTGTGGGTGCGGCTTACATTCCGGTGCGGCTTATAGTCCGGAAAATACGGTGGTTATAATTATGAAAAAATCTTGTTCTTGTTACAGTGCTAAAAAACAAATCATGTAGAAACAATGTTTAAAGCTGTAATGTTTTGAAAAGCTTAAGAAAAATCTTCAATGCTTCACTGGAAAATGCAAAAGCAATGTCCACTTTCCACTGTTAAAGGAAAACATTCTGGCTTGTAAAATGACAAATGTGATCATTTATTTGCTGATTATAAAATCAGCAACACATTGTACCATCCAGTGGCTTTTATGTGTGTGGGAAGGTTGGTACAATATATGGAAAAGGATTGAGACACTGTTTATTCCAAAATGAAGGGTATTAAGAAGATTTTATCCGGCTTTTGTTGGAGAAACTGTCTTCACTGTCCAGGGATGGCTTTGTACTAGATTTTGGAGCATTGCTGCAAAAAATCCCTATCTCTAGTTATGTCCTGGTTCTGTTAAACTAGTGACAGTGAGGAAAAGAAACCACATTTAAATGTGTAATGAGTCCTTAAGGGGGCTCTTCACAAGTTTTGTCCAATTCTACAGGTTTTCCAGCACCACCTGGTTTCTGTTTCAGCACTAATAAACCATATAATGTCTATCATTATTAGTGCTGACAGCAGTTCAGCTTTCAGTGTCAATAGGCAAAGAAAGCCCCACTCTCTCTCTCTCTCTCTTTCTCTCTCTCTCTCTCTCTCTCTCTCTCTCACTCTCACTCTCTCTCTCACTCACTCACTCTCACTCTCTCACTCTCTCTTAGAAAATCTGATTGTGGCTCCTCCCAAAGACACATTTTGTATTTGTGAAGGTTCTCCAAGACCTGTACTTTCCCTTTTCTCTCTCTGTCTCTCTCTCTTTTTGAGTGGGCACTCAAAAAGCTCCTAAAGCTCTATTTTCTTTTCAGCACTGATGAGTCAGAAAACTTGTTGGCTGATCCAAATATTTGCTGTCAATTGGAGGTTGGAGAGTGAGACAGGGAGAGTGGGAGAGAGAGAGAGAGAAAGAGAGAGAGAGAGAGATGTGGTGAGGGAGACACATGCTTTTTTTTTCCTTCCTTCTTTTTTGTCTTTAGCGTGTCACTAGCTGCCAGAGTAAAAGCCATTGGAGCCAATAGCTCTGAGCTTTACTGCCAGGATTTAAATAGCAAAAGAGCAAAATAGGCAGAGAGAAAGTTCAGCAAAGGAGGCTTTGGTATGTTCCGTAAATATCCACTCAGTTTAGACTTAGTTTAGCATGAAAACAGGCAAGGATACAGTGTATTTATCTTGCTCTTCCTTACAGAATAGCTGTGTCTAAAAATGTCCCCCTACGTGCAAAAATCCAGATCACTATATAGAGCTCTATTACAGGGCACAGTTTCAGACGCAACTATTAAGCACAAAGGCTCTGCTTACAGTTGTCGAGCGTAATTCACTTTTACACCACAGTGGTAAATGCAAAGCACCTTGAGCTCCCTCCATGGACAGCTGTACATGTGCATTTGCTGACAAAGCTGTATAAAGGACTGGTGTCGGAAGTGCATTTTTTGTTATGTAATAATGCTAATGTATCTCACGTATCCACTAAAACATAATTCATAATTCTTTCAATTTAGATTTCATTTTCGCTGAGATATCACTTTCTGCAGCATGGTACAGTAAACAGCCTGTTTGTGTAGAAGCAAATGAGGCTATTAGTGTGAATTACTCATGTGTTCATAACTACAGAGATTGTAATGCCTGTGCACAGATGGCACAGAGGCTGCTTCATTTGGCTGTGGGTTCACACACCGTATTCTGGCTGCTGGTGGTTGTAGAGCGGTCTCTTGGTCCAGCTCCTTTATTCTCTGGCCTCCATGCAAATAAAAGCTGGTTTAATTGGTTGTTCACCTTCTTATTGTTGTATTTCTGTAAGGCTGCTCTGTGACATCACTTGTAAAAAGTGCTCTACAAATAAAATTTGATTTGATTTTATATGTAGACATAATTCATTACATTACCTCTTCAGAAACCAACAACCCATATGTTGACCAGCTGATTGTCTAAAAATGCTATCAACATGCTTAATATTTCTCTTTATAACATTGTGATTAGAATATTATTGGATTATTAACTTACTGTTTGAGTTTTTACTTGTTTTGAGTCACTTTATCCAATCTTTATCTTATTCTACAGGCAGATCCTTTTGCTTACTTAAAGAAATAAGGCTTTGAATATGATCGCAATGAAAATAAGACCAGGACAATAGACAGTCTCTGATTGGTTTTTACTGAACATTATTGCAGTGATTCTGATCTCTACTACGCATTGGCATGCAAAGGTTGGGGCAACCTTGGACACATGAGAGGTTGAAATCCATATTTGTGCAGGTTTCACTGAACAGTTGAACAATATACCACAACTCCACAGTCGACTAAATCTACCTGAAGGTCTTTTTGAAGTCAAGTGGGGCTTCTGATTTGCCTTTCTATAATTCCAACTGTCTCTGAAATGTTTCTTGGTCTTCCAGACTTTATCTTGACTTCTGTGTTAACTGCCATTTCTTAATTACATTTCAAACTGAGGAAATGGCAACCTGAAAACACTTCGCTATCTTCTCATGGCCTTATAGTGCTTTGTAGGCTTCAGCCATTTACAGTTTTAAAACCCATGGCTGCTGTTTTTTGGGACATGGTTAGAGGAATCTCTGTGTTTATAAAGCTTTGAAATTTGTGTCAACAATGATTACGAACAAGCCGTAACCCCAACAGGCTAATTAAGCTGTAAGATCTTTTTCAAAGTGATCTGAAGCACAAAACCAGAACAATATACTGTTATTGCTTAAAATGTTGAAAAATGTTTTTCATCTGAAACTTTATGCCTTTTGGGGATCATTTCATTTTCAACTTGGCAATCCTTTCACAGTAATAGTAGCTTTGACCAGGGCTGCCCAAAGGTTTGAATGCCACTGTAGTTAGCATGTTTTCTTGTCCAGTAATCTATGCTGTCAGTTTTATTCTTGCAGTTATGAAACTGATTGTAAAAGGCAGGACTAGACTGCAAATTTGGTTTGCCTAACTTCATCTAACTGGCTGAGCATGAAGAATAAGAGTTTCACTGTGTGTGCAGTGCACTGTGTCTATATTCATGACATTGAGCAGATGCTTTCATCCAGAGCAGCTTACAAAAGTAACCATAAATAAGAGTAAGTGTGTATTAAATGTGCAGAATTGTGTTCTGTTATTTGCATAGGGTTGCCCACACTTGCTTGAAACCTTTTTTTTTAACCTTTTTTTTCAATTGGAGAAAATGTGTAAATTAGATCTTGGTCCAAGTACTGCAGTAATAACCTTGCTGAGTGCCATTTTGTCACCCACGGAGGTGTAATGCTCTTAAACTGGGTTAGCTGCAGAATGTCAATTAAAAGCCTTTTAAACAAACCCACAGACATCATCACAGGTCAATTTTTGACATGTCAGTGTAAATGAATCTTTGAAAGGTACTAGTGTGTGTGTGTGTGTGTGTGTGTGTGTGTGTGTGTGTGTGTGTGTGTGTGTGTGTCTTCATTGTCCAACAGGCCAATTAGTCCATGTCCTAATTCTGGCGTTGAGCGGCAGCATATCATGCCTCTGCTTGTTATCTCTCTCTCCAGACTTTTGTAAATAGTCATATTTAAAACTTTAATCCCCTCAATGGAAGATGAAGCGCAGACAGACAGACAGAGAGGCTGTCATTTACAGAGATAAATGTTATCTTGGCCACAAAGCTCTCTTCTCCCTTTTGCCTCGCTAATGAGTTTGTTCTTTAGGACTCCAGCGGAATGTTTCATCCACAGCTTCTGCAATTAGATAATGCTGCACTTTCATCCAAGATGTCCATTCCCTTTTTCTACAGGAATGCAAAAAAAAAAAAAAAAAAAAAAAAATAGCACTGTGCGTTCTACAGTCCACTGTCCCTCGTTTGTTTTTCCCATCTTCAAAGAAATGCATGCATGTATGTTCTCGAAGCTGTGCATTGTATGTGGGTTCAAAGCACAAACTGTGATTTTTGCTGTCGCTGTTGTTGTTGTTTAATTTCTTGTTTGCTTCAACAGAAATTAAGGGGTGCTTAATGTCAAGTAGTGAAAAAAGAAAGTTAGTTGAATCTCAGCAGTGTAGCTTGTCAGATATACACAATGTTACCAAGAAACCGCAAAAAATTGTGTTTTTAAAACAGTAGAAGAGTTAGATCAAACTGTGAAATTAATTTACTATAACATTAAAGAACACAGAAACAAAGGAAACTCAAGCTGTGATCCTGTGGTTGAAGAAGAATCCCCCTTTTGTCATGGCTTTATCTCATACCACCATTAACAGTCATCAGGACAAGGCTGTTTTAGAGGCAGATGTTTACAAAACTGACCATTTTTAACCCTTAAAGACCCTGTCTACTCAATTTCATGATTCTTTTCTGTAGAAACATTCGTACAACTCACCAACCCCTGTTTTACTAAACATAAATGTACCAGACATACAGGCCTCATGCTTGTTCATTTAAGCTCTGGGTGCCCATTCAAACCTCTGTGTGCTAGTAAAAACTCCCAAGTTTAACATCAGTGTGATCGTGAAAGCTCTGAGCTAAGCTCCAAGTTCAGCATGCGCTCCTGTGAAGTCTGTCCCTCTTTATTCTCTAAAGCAGTTAGCCTTTCCACCTTAAATGTTGGCGAACTTAGGGGAGGCAGACTGTAACTGTGGTGCCATTTCAAGGTGGGTTTTCAGGTTCATGCTGCGAGATGAGCACACAGCATACCTTTTGTTTAGTTTATTTCTTCAGAATTATATGTCAGAGACAAGTGGTGACGTTTCATGAATCAAAGTTATGAGATGTGACCATTTTATTAAATCATGCAAAAAATGGCTATAGTAATAAAAAAAAATACCACCATTCATGATCTGATCTTATCTGCAAAGTTAGATTGCATTTCTCTGCCAATCATTCTGTGATATGCACTCCTAAGTGTGCTGCAGCTTGCAATATTTAGAGTTTGTAAGTATGATTGGACTATATATATTTAATTTAACATTGTAAAAACACATTCTGAGTAATATTACATTAGTAAATACTCCTGATACAAATATTCTTAGATGTTTAAAAACCAGTAGACATGGATTTTAACAAAGCAAAATTGTTTCACCTCACTGAAACAAGTAGAGAAAATGCAGATTTTCAATCTGTCCCACATTAACGTTTGTCAGTGTTTTTAATTTTAATGATCTGACAACAAACACCCATTACATTGTTGCCACATTTTGTCATTATTTGACATCAAAACAATTGTTGTATTCTTCTTAATTGTGTTTTTGTAAAATATATAATAAAATAAATAATACAACAATTCTGAAATTCTGTTAAATCTACAAATACTGCAAAATACTGGAAGGAAAAACTTTCAGTTTTATAAACATCAAAACAAACTAAAAACTTGGACTTGAAGTAATTAAATTAATTGTACATTTAGCTCATATGTAAGAAACAGAATCTTACAGAGAGTAATTGTTGTTGCTACAAAACAACAAATTTAACAAAATATGTAAAAATGTGATTGCTTTAGAATAGGAGGTACCAACAAACTAGTCCCTGTGACAGAACAGGGTTTGAACCCCCTACCAGGCAAGCACACCACTCCACTCCACACCAGCAAGCCCTTATACTAGACAACACTGCTAATGCAAAATTCTGGCCCCTTGGTTCTCCTAAATCTGCAGACAGCATATTACTAAACTATGTCCTTCCATCTCTCTCTCTCTCTCTCTCTCTCTCTCTCTCTCTCTCTCTCTCTCTCTCTCTCTCTCAGGTGGACACGTATGGTGTTCTACCACACGAAATGTGATGGAGGGGGAGGAGGTCGCAGCATGTATTGTGGATGTCTGCTCTCAGCCCCAGACAGCAGGCTGCACCCCCCATGGGCAGGGCATGTACCCGGCCAGGCTGCTGGATGGCATCCAGCTCCTCCCCCAGCAGGCCGCCATGGCCTCCATCCTACCCAATGCTATCGTCAACAGTGAGTGAGCTGTTATCTAGGCCTGTGGATGAGCTGATTAATGTGCTTGGTTAAAAATGATAATCTTATGTCGGAGAATGGCCCTCATGCTGATGTGCATGCTCAGCTAGAATGAGTCAACCACAAAGGGCTGCAGATCAACTTCCGTTTTAGGGGGATGTTTACATTCAGTTTATATTCATATAGTTTGTAATGGGGGTGTATTGGGTCTGATTTGTAACAATGTCATTGTCAGATGTCACTCCAGGTGTCTCAGTAGAAGTCGTCCAAATCAGTATAGGTTGCCCATAAATTACATTCATTTATAAGGCATTACAGCACAAATTACAGTGCCTTGCAAAAGTATTCACTCTCCTTGCCATTTTTGTGTTTTGCTGCATCACAACCTGGAATTGAATGGATTATTTGAGGGTTTCCTTTGTATACAACATGCCTACATATTTGAACATTTGATTATATTTTTATTCTGAAGCAAACAACAAATAGGACAAAATGACAGAAAACATCAGTGCACAAAACTGTTCACCCCCCTAAAGTCAGTACCTGGTACAGCCTGCTTTCGTGGCCATTAGAGCTGCAAGTTGCTTTAGAAAACTCTCTCGCTCCAGCTCCATAAAAAAAGGATGGTTTGCTTTAGCAGTATGCTTTGGGTCCTTGTCCTGTTGGAAGGTGAACCACCATCCCAGGCTCAAATCCCTGACAGATCAAAGCAGGTTTTGCACCAGAATATCCCTGGTCCAATTTAGTACCACCCACCTTCCCCTCGACTCAGACCAGGTTTCCAGTCCCTGCTGTGAAAAACATCCCAACAGCACGATGCTGCCACCACCATGTTTCACTGTGGGGGTGTTGTTCGTGGGGTGATGAGATGTATGGGATTTGCGCCAGACATAGCATTCCTTGGTGGTCTCCCACATGTCTTTGGCAAACTCCGAATGAACCTTCCTATTTTTGTCTGTAAGTAAAGGCTTTTTCTGGCCACTCATCCATAAAGCCCAGGATTTGATGATCCTCCCAGGGATCTTCAGAGGTTTTTTTATAACCCTACCCTTACTTGTAGTTCTCAACAACTGACTTGTTTGGATATCTCCTTGGACTTGGACATGGTTTTGTTTGGTTAGTGGTGCATCTTGCTTAATGGTGTTTCAATCTCTGTGGCCTTTTAGCAAAGGTGAATATATTGACAGATTATGTGATTAGATTGCACATAGGTGGACTTCATTTCACTGAACATTTGACTTCTGAAGGTAACTGGTTGAACCAGAACTTATACCAGAACTTATACTTAGGGGCTTCATACCAAAGAGGGTTTTTCTCATTTCACTTCATCAATTCATATCAATTTAGAGCATTTTGTGCAGATGCCTCATATGCAATACAGTAAAAAAATCAATGCAGGTTGTAATGTAACAAAATAATTAAAGAGCCAATACTTTTATTAAAAAGCTCGTTTGTGATCACAAAATTCCATTTCAAAAAGTCATATTTTATATTCATTATAATTGAGATTAATTTATTTATTTTTGTTTCCCTGTTGATTATTTTGGCTCATGAAAAAAATTTACTCATGAAAACCAGAAATCCAGAGTCTCAAAATATTAGATTTATTATATTTAATATATTTAATTATATAATATTTAATTATATTTAATTTATTATAAAAATATTACATTTTTATAAAAATTTAAATAGATAACTAAAACTTTAAAATATAGCATTTATATATAATGAATGAATTAAATCAAAAACATTTTTATAGTATTCTAGTTGTTTGAGATGCACTACTGTATATATATATATATATATATATGTGTGTGTGTGTGTGTGTGTGTGTTTACATTTTATAACAAATCTAAAACTAACCAAATGTTTGTCTGAATCTTCAGTACAGAAAACTGTATGATAACTGTACTGTTTTTATTTGTTATTATAGAGGACATATTTTTGTGTAAATCCTGCGGGATCTGGTTCAGGAGCGAGAGGAACCTGCAGGCCCACCTCATGTACTATTGCAGTGGGCGGCAGAGGGATGCTGAGATAGCCACCGAGAAACAAATTAACACCGGACATCAAACGCCCCGCATCTGCACTTACCCACAATGCAACATGAGCTTCTCAGGTTCACATGCACTAGAAATGCATCTGTCCACACACACTGGTGAGTAGACAGAGGAGATCTCTACATATAAACATGTTGTTTTTGCTGGTGTTTCATATCACTGATGAGCTACATTAAGGTTGGAGTAATTTACTGTGTGAATTATTTCTTTGTATTATAAAATGTAAAGGATATATACAGTGCAGAGTTATGTACTATAATCTGAACACCAAATTAGATATTTTATTTTAAATTCTGTGACTACCCTGAACAACAAAAAGATATTTTTATTGCAGTTTAGAATCATCTGAAGCTCCATTCATCCTTTTGGATACTCCTTTTTTTGCAGTTTCATAGCTTATTAGTTGTCAAGGATGAATAGGACAATGAATGTATAGTCATTTTACATATTTATATTTAATTAAATTAGTTTTATATTACCCAAAACATTGGTTTAGAAATTTCTAAAGGTAGTTTGTACACACACAGACACACTTACACTCTGAATAAACTGAATAAACAACCAACATTTTTATTACTTTTGAATTATGAGCATCAAGGCTAAATATTATTCTGATCTCAGGAATTTAATTCATATCACCTTTGTAATTTTCTCCTATAATTTTTGAATTTTTGAAATGTACCTTTTCATAATGTTTTAGAATTTGTTTATTATACTTTCTCTATAAACACTTACATATACATATACATACATGAACATATACATCCATTATAATTAATAATGGCATTATTTGTTGTTGTTGTTTGCTGTTGCTTCTGCAGCTTTCAAGACTGAGGAGACACCTGCTGGAAGCAGCCTGAAGTGCACTATTTGTGACTACACAGCAGAGACACTTGTGGCACTGCAGCCGCACATCATGTCCCACCTTTCTCAAAGTGGACTCAGGTGCAGTCACTGCCACTTCACTTTCCAGACGCTCAGAGAGCTGTCCAAACACCAGGAACTCCACAGACACGGTGGTGTTGGAGGCAAGCTTGCTAAAGAGAGTGAAGTGGAACAGCCTCAAAGCCTTGGGGCAGACAGTCCGAAGCATGGTAGACGCGATTTGAGCAGAAAAGACAGCCTAGAAAGTCCTGCACGTCTAGAAGTGGGTCAAAGCACAGAGCAAGAGAGCGATCAACAGGGGCAGTCCGTTGCAAAGGCTGAGGTTAACTCAGGAAACAGGGCTAGTTTTTCCTACACTAGAGTGAAATCTGAACCATCTAGCCCTCGCTTAGCTTCATCTCCAATCCAGCACCATATGACCCCAGCATTTCCAATGCCACCATTTATGCCCCATGTTCCATTCTCACAGGAAATAACTGCTGTCCCACAGGCTTCTGAGATACTGGCAAAAATGTCAGAGCTGGTCCATCGACGGCTGCGCCATGGTGGGAATAGTTACCCCCCAATAATGTACAGCACACTGGTGCCCAAAGGAGCAACATGCTTCGAATGCAATATCAGTTTCAGCAACCTTGACAATTACTTGGTTCACAAGAAGCACTACTGTAACAGTCGCTGGCAGCATATGGCCAAGCCACATGACTACACCAGCATTTTGGACAAGGCTGCAGACCCACTCAGTCCTAAGACTGGGGGTGGTTTAGCTAGCATGCTAAGTGCTGGTCATCCCCCTGATGTCAAAGCTCATGAATCAACCCAGTTCAACCCCTCTGTCTGTGACCCATTCATTGCAGGAGACAAAGCTCCTGAGGAATTTACAGTGCAGGTTAAGAAAGCATCAACGCCTGGTGTGGAGGAGAGGCCAAACGGCATACAGTTAGACTCAAAGAGTCCAAAAATCTCCCCGAAAGAGAATGCCAGTGACCCAAGCCATACGACTTGCGATGCCTGCAAGATCACTTTCAGTCGCCATGAAACCTACATGGTGCACAAGCAGTATTACTGCGCCACCCGCCATGACCCACCAGTAAAACGAGCAAACAGTAACAAATCAGCTGCCAATCAGAAGTCAGTGCGTGCTCGCAAGAGAAGGAAGGCCTATGAGATGCCGGTTCATGATCAGGAGCAAATGCAAACCATGGGGCCCCCATCTTACCTAGGGATGGCAACTATTGGCAGTCCCTTCATGTCCCAGGATGTAATGGAAAGTCTCAAGGATCAGTTTCATCAGCGGTACAACATGATTCAAGGCTTGGTTCCCAAGCACCCTGAACCTTCTTTGACAGTTACAAAATCAGCCTTGGTGTCAAAGTGCAATGCAATAGCCCAGGAAGGTGATGCACCCATAGATCTCAGCAAAAAATGCTTGGCACAGTTTGGAAAAATCTCACTCCCTGCCAAACTGCTCATGGACTATCATGAATGTGCAGTCTGCAAGATAAGCTTCAACAAAGTTGAGGATTACCTTACCCACAAGCAGAACTTCTGTCCAGGTAATTGTCTTGACAGCAAGGTTCTGAGCATCAAAAAAGAAGGCTTGAGAAACAACAGCAGTGTCACAGAAACATCGAGCAAGAATGGAAGTTTTGAGCAACAGGTTCAGAATGCAAATGTAGCACATCCTGTGACATCTGATGTTGGAACGTCTCCAGAGCAGCATGCAATGATCATAAAAGAAGAATGCAGCATGCAGCCTCTTGAGAGCTACCCGAGCTTAGCTAAGAAAATGAGACCAGATGAACAGATTTGGCCGTACTATGAGATCAAACCAACTGATTATGCCACAGGGATGCTTGTTACACAAAGTGAGCGGAGACAGAGTCCAAATGAGGGCAGTGAGGGCGAGAAAGACCAACCGATGCCCGATGGGAGCCATATTGTTACAGAAGATGCTGAGGAGAACTTGAAAATCATGGGCCAGACTTTGGCCTTAAACGACAGCGTCCAGCTTGAGATGAAGCCAGCAGATCCAGAAAAAGAGCCTAGTGGCATTCCTACCCCAGATAACCACTTAACTTTCTCAAGTCCGGACCCAGACGGCTCTACAAAAGCTAAAGAGAGCATACCAATGTCTGCTTCGACAACTGAGGAGATGCCATCTAGCATAAAGAAAGCCTTGAATGGACCAATCTCCACTGCTGGAAACGTTAAATACTGCCGTCCTTGTGACATCCAGTTCAATAACTTGTCAAACTTTATAACGCACAAAAAGTTCTACTGCTCCGCACCCACAACAGAGCATGTGAAATAAATCCTTACCTTTTATTGCAATGCACTGTGCCCGTTTACACAACAGCAGACGGACAATCAAATCAGGAGATTTATCCTTCAGTGAATAGTGAATTTTGAAATGTTTGTTGAAAGAGTATTGTGTGTAATATTTTTGCCTCTTTGTGGTGTATTTATTTATTTCTGAAAATATTTCTAGCAGTTAACTAATACAAATTTGAGATAAGAATATAATCATCTACACTTGGAGTCACGCAAACAAGGCTAGACGTTCAGCCAGAGGATGAATTCAATGAAAATTTTAAAACAACAAGCAAAATACACTGTAGATTGCAGAGCAGACCACTGTGTCTTTGCTATTTGTTTTGCTATCTTTAAACACTCATAATTAAGGTCCTTATGAAAATAATGGCATACCTGTCAGTATGTGTAGGTTCTAGTTTGTCCTTGTTGTTATTTACGATTATTTACACTTGAATGTTTTTGTTGGTTTGGTTTGGTTTATATTTTGCTTATGCAGAATTCTTCTAAAAAGTACTTGTACGTGTTTGCTGGTTCTTTAGTCTCTCTTTTTAAAACTTGGCTTCCAATGCAATACTTTTTGAAAGATGAACCATTAGCAGTATTATGAAAGAGTACCTTTTTTTCCTACTTGGACCCCAGAAATTGTCTGTGGAAATGTTTACTTGTCTTGCCGAACACAAGGGAAAGGGGTTTACACTTGAAAAAGAGGACTCAGTGTAATCTTTACGATAGAAAAAAAAGTAATATGTTGTCAAAAATGTGTTGCTATGCATGTAACTGTATGGAATGAAATTCCAGATATGTTTGACATTTTGATTTTATGTGGCATCCAAATTAAAATTCTAATCTCAGGACTGAGCGTGTACTAAATTTGACATTTTTATGCTTTTTTTGTTTGTTTGTTTGTTTGTTTTGTAAGGTATTGTGGCTCACTGGGCCACCAAAGCACTAACATTTACCTCAGATTCAGTAGAATATTCTGAGTAGACGAGCGCCCCCTGGTGGTTCTCAAATGAGCTTCCTCTTTTTCATAAGACACAGGAAAACATCAGTATTGAGAATACAAAAGTTTTATCACTGAATTATACAACAAAAGGTATTAGATTGAGATGCATCATGATTTGTTTAATTTGAGAAGGAGAGATTAACCAATGTCCCTCTTCATTTCCTAAAATATACAAAGTATTTTTGACCTCTCTACCTAAATAAGTGTGTGTACAGTATTCATATATATATATATATATATATATATATATATATATATATATATATATATATATATATATATATATATATATAAAACACATAACAGTTTGCACTGAAAGCTATGAAATACTGAGCATGAGAACTGAACTCCACTACAAAGACATCTTAAGCAGTCCTATTAATTTAGTCAAATGAATTTTAAAAATGACCAACCAAATCAAATATAGTATTGTATTGTGTAAAAATGGCTTTAAATATCTCTAGTGTTTGACCTTCCAACTGTTTCTATAGTTTAGGAATTTAGGAAAATAGTTTTAGTAATCTGTGAGGTGTGTACAGTATATACTCTGACAGATTAGCTTCTCCATGTGAAACAGCCCACAAGCCTCAGCCTTCACCACAAACTGTAAGGTTTTAAAATCATTATGGTAGACAGGAAATGTTTGTTGGTTTCACAGTAAAATTTATTACAGTTTTATAATTTAATTTGCAATAAAGCCGGTTACTGCGGTTGGAAAACTTAACATTAAATAATGTAGAGCAGGGGTTCACAACTTCTCATGGCCCACCTGTTTATAACTAGAATGCATAACGGCCGACAAAATAAATCAACTTTTTATTTAACATTGTTTTTAAATTTTACAACTTTGACAATGCAAATGTGTGAATTAGAGACTGATTTATGATTTTCAATCCTATTTTTGACCCACTATAAACTACTGTCTCACCCTGAGGTTGGGTCTGCCACTAGAGAGCACTTCATGGCAAACCCACAGGTTGAGAACCCCTAATGTAGAGACCAGAGTTAGCTGGCTCTCAGACACAGCGCTGCTGCAGCAGCAGTACAGGCGGGTGTGGAGTTAAGTGCGAGGCTTGGATGTATAGTCATGGGCAAAAGTTTTGAGAATGGTAAAAATTTGTTTTCTCAGGTTTGCTGCCTCAGTTTTTGTCAGATGTTTATATGGTTTTATGAAGTATAATTATAAACATTCCGTATGATTTTTTTTTTTGTTAACTTTTTATTGTCATATACATCCAGACTGAGCAATTCACATCAACATGCTGGATATCAGCTTTGAGTAATGGTAACCCATTCTTGCCTAATCAGTGGTTGGAATTGATCCGAGTTTCTGAGTGTTTGTTTGACAACCCTCTTTTTGAGAATTGACCACAAGTTCTCAGTGGAATTGAGATGTAGGGAGTTTCCTGGCCATAGACCCAAAATGTTTTGTTCACAGAGCCACTTGGTTATCACTTTGCCTTGTGACATGGTGCTCCATCACGCTGGACAAAAACAGTGTTCATCTCTGAATTGTTGCTGGATCATTAGGAGTAGGTTTTGAGACCATTCTTTATTCATGGCTGTGTCCTTACGCAAAAGTTTGAGTGAACCCACACCTGTGGGTGAGAAGCATCCCCACACATCAATCATTTCAGCATGCTTCACTGTTGGCATGGTTGTGCTCACCATTTCTTCTATGAACAATCATTTCTCCAGAAATGTCCCAAACAGTCAACTTTATTGCAGTTCTCTCCAGTCCATTCCCTACGCTTCCTGCAGAATGTCTGTCCTTGATGTTTTTCTTGGAAAGAAGTGACTTCTTTTCTGCCTGTCTTGACACCAAGCCATCCTCCAAAATCCTTCATCTTACTGTGTGTTCAGATGTGCTCTGCTATTCCTGAGCAAGCTCTGCAATTTGCAATCGTGCGTTTTATTGTAATTAGTCTGATCACTCTTCATTGTCTAGAGTTCATACAAATTGCCGCCATAAAAACTGAGGAAGCAAACCAAAATTTGTGCCATTCTCAAATATTTTGGCCAAGTCTGTATTTTAGTTTTTATACGAGAAACATTAAACTTTATGAATAATCTTTGGGGACCAGTGTCCACCTCTATGTCATGATGGAAATACATTTACTGACTAAAAATTGCCTTTATCAAAACATTTAGTAGATATTAAGCAGATAAAATGGTTCTGGAACCTCTAAATAAATTACTTAGTTGCACTTTGGGTTTTATTATTTTTTTTAAAATAAGCTTATCTGTGTCACTGATTCTTCAGTAGCAGTTTGTAATTCTATGTGCAGCCTATGTGCAGTTTTCTGAACTCTTGTTAAAAGCACAGCTTTTGAAGCTCATTTAGATCAAAGTTGGTTGGATTTCAATGCTGGTGAGTGATAACTTCACAAACATGGAAGACAATGCATGGCCTTTGAATCTGTTCACAAACACAGCACGTTCACTATTTACACTAAAGATACTGTGAGGACTATAAGGTCTTAAATGGTCAATTATAGAAAAAAATGTTTGTATTAAAACTAACCCTAGTCCACAAAACTGCAATAGGACTCTAAGAACATTTCCAGTTCATACCTTGACTTATTCATGTTTGTCAGTGAGTGGTGGTGTTCTCTTGGAAAGAATGTTTAGTGCTTTTTCCACATCAATCAGTTGCTGTTCATGGTGCAGCACTTTGGCCGTGCGGGTGATCAAGCAATTGCTTTTCTCTGTTAAAGGCCAAAATGAATGGAGAAATGATCTGTAAAGTGATTTTGACACTGAACTGTAATCTTCATCATGATTCAACTTGATTCTGAACATTTAGGGAACAAACACAGTTGAAGTCAGTTTAAATATTGAGGAACAATTCAGAAAAATACTTCATGTAAAATATGACTAGAGAAACTGGGGACATAATAGTGGAAAGTAGACGATGAAAACGATATCTTGGAAAAAATAAGGATATACTGAATACTGTTATAATCCATTATACCTGATCTTAGCAAAACTGTCTTATCTGCTAATGTAATTCACTGTTTTGAAGAAAATCTCCATGTCTGACAGTTTTGTGATTTTCCCAGCAGATGTTCCAGGTTTCAGTACCGTGCTCCCTTCTGGACTGCACAGGTGTACGCTTTCTCCACTTTAACACATCTGTGTAATCTAATTGTCGATGGTAAATGAGTAAAGTGTGTTGAACGTTTTGCAGAACAGGTATTTTAAAATGGTACAACTTTGATTAATAAAGAGTAGAAGAGAGGAAATAAGTAATGAATGGAGCCTAATTTAGCTCGGTTCTTTTTCAGTTATTAACATTAAGCTATTTGTTTATTTGCTGGGTTTGATTCTGTTGTGTTGGTTGAGCTCCCGGTTACTGTAGCTCACACCTCTCCCTCTGGATTTTACTGTTTATTTATAATGGAGTTTAACACACTTCAGTTCCTGTGCTGATGGGCCGGATGGGCTGAGAAGCTCTACTGCAGTTCTGGAGGTTATTCAGAACATTTACTTTTACTGCTGTGATTATTTCCCTGCAGGAACAGCACTTTAACTGCACATTATTTTCCTCTACACAGCACTAGTTAAAAGAGGAAATCTTCCAGGAAATGATATATTATTTGTTATAAGCTAATACACACTGGGGAATGTTAGCAGAACTAGTCGTAATCTGAAAATCTGTTTGGAGAAACATGCTAAAAACCATTCATTAGCGTGGAGGAGGTACATACGGTTAGGCTGTGGTGTTTTGGGGGGGTCTTTGTTGCTGTGGCATCTTTACGCTGAGCCTGCTTTAGCTCTGCAGCTTCAGGTCCTGTCTCCTTTTTGTCCTCTGATCCAGTGATTGTCAGTTCCCTGACCTTATTCCCATTATTGAATACAGTGAAATGGCAGTCATATCCACTGAGGGGCAAAGTCACAGCACATCATTGTCTTTAAGCTGAGATCAAACATGCAATGGAGTGATGATATTCCTCAGACTTTACTTCAAACTTCACAGAAACCTCATGTATGAAGAATACATACTCAAATTTGATCTTCTGCAGCCCCAACAATTAAGAGTTTTATTAAATTGATATGATAATAAACATGTGTCTTTATGTTACCCTGAAAAGCAAGTGACCATTCCGCTGAGTTGCCCAGTTAGGCTTAACAGAGGGCTGTAAATTGGCTGCTCATACGACAGGTATCATGATATAAGGGTCACGATTCAATGTGTTACATCATAAACAGGTGTGTGCTTTTCCAAATCATGTCCAATTAACTGCATTTACCACAGGTGTATTTTAGTCAAGCTGTAGAAACATCTGAAGAATGATCAGTGGAAACAAGACGCACCTGAGCTCAATGTGGAGTGTCATGGCAAAGGCTGTGAATACTTATGTACATGTTCTAATATTGTGTGTTTTTATATTTAATACATTTGCAAGAATTTCAAACAAACCTTTCTCACTTTATATTGTGTGTAGAAAAGTGAAGCACTGTGAATACTCTCTGGATGCACTGTAACGGCACAATAAATATATTACACTTCAATTATATTACACTTAAACTATCTTTTATAAATATATCTTCAAAAAAAGATTTTATAAAATCTGTTTTAGCCTTTGTTTATATAAAACAATGTATCAGAAAACAAAAGTAGGTAAAGCAAAAGCAACTGATTCAGCACTCTGTGGCTCAGTCCTGCAGGTATGTATACATACTCCTTGTATGTATACCTACTCTTATTTTAACAGCTTATCAACAAAAGAACGGTTGTGCTACAGTAATAAGTTAACTGTTAGCAATAGGGTGAGGTTTCCTGACCTGTACTCATTGTCGGGTCAGTGAATCATGACTAAACTGGCAATCTTTCTATATATTGTTGGAAACGAGCAAAGAAATCGCTCAATGTCTACATTTTTGTACTTTGCAGTGATGTTCAGGACCTTGAATAAGAAGACGACCAACGTACTGCCTAGCAAGTGACAAGCACATACAGTACAATCCTTTTCAATGTTTACTGAATGTTTGAACAAAGGAAATCACTAGAATTACTGTGACTACTACTACCTCGGTGTGTGTGTAATATTATATTAGTTACAAATATACATATTTTTTCATGCTGTAAGTCTAATGTAGGACTAGTACAGTTAGCTGATTGGAAATTAGTATAAATGTCTGTGTTTTGCCTCAAAGAGTGTGTTCCACAATGGCACTCTAGGTCATTTGTTTATCTCTTCTGATTCTGGCATTCAACAGTGCAACAAGACTATTGTCATTTTTTTTTCATGGATCTTTTGCCCCTTTCACTCCACTTACATAGGTGTCATTTACAAAGCACAGCATGCTCCCCAAAACAATAATATTTCTTCAGTGAATGAAAAGTGGTTCTTATATCGCAAAACTCAAAATATACTTTGAAGTATATATATATTCAAAATGAAGGTCAAAAAAAAAAAAAAAAAAAAATATATATATATATATATATATACTTTGACCTTCATTACAAAGGGGATAAACACCAAATGAACAATTACCAAATAAAATGTCAATTGTAATGTTCCTGAGTTTATAAGGAAGAATTTTACACAAAAAGGACCCACAAATTGAAACCACTAATAAACCTGCAAAAATGTGAGTAAAAAACTTGAAACCTCACAAAGAACATAATTCAATTAAGCAACAGATCCTCACCATTATCTTCCTTTTCAGGATGGTCTGCTTTCTGTTCTAGTGGTTCACTCATCTTTTTCAGCCCTGCAGTGTTTTGCTGCTATAAAGATATGAACAAATTAATGGATTAATTAATGCATTCTGAATGGTGCGTCACGCTGTTATTGTAAACATGCCATACAGTAAGCAGCCCTCTGCATGAGTTATCTACATTTTGCATTTTGCATGGGACCATTCATCTCAGCTGACTAATGCTCATCTGCGCAGCTGGTTTTAAACATGGTTAGAGGTGATAATAGAAAATCTTCAGTAAAAAAGGCGTCACTGACAGTGAGATTAGTGAATAAAGCCCTCAGCGACGGCTATGTCTGTCAGTAATCAGCACAGATAACGCACCACAGTAATAAAACAAAGAAGCTACACACCACCCAGGGATTTTCCCAGACACAGTGCTTCTGTCACCAACACAAAGATAGGTCAGAGAAGTGTGTAGAGTGTCCTAAACCCATCCTCCAGTAAAAGTACAGCTACTTTGATAAAATAATGGCTGCAGTAAAAGTATAAGCATTGTTCTAAAGAACTGTTGGAGTAGAAGAAGAAAAGTATCAGATGAAAGCTATTTCAGTATTGAGTCATTCCTGGAACTGCAGTGGAGCTCAGTCCATCCATCTTCTGTCAGCACAGGTGTTGAAGTGTGTTAGATTCTGTCCTTCTTGTTTTGGATTTTCTGCTGTAGATAAGATATTAAAGCTCTGAAGTGAAAGTTGTGAGCTTCTGTAAAGCAGTTCCTTATGTGAGCTAACAGAACAGAATCAAACTAAAATCAGAAAAGGAACGATGAGCTAAATGTTAAAGACCAAAATGGAACAAAAATCATTAATATCTTAATGAACTTGAACTTAATAAACTCCATCTTCCATAAAGCTCTATGGAGTGTACATCTTATCGTGATCTTATAAACAGATACTCCAGTCTCTGCTTGGGAGCCCTGCAGGTCCTTCAGGGTTACATTTGATCTCTGTGCTGCCTCTCTGATTAATGCCGTCCTTGCCTGGTCTCAGTTTTGGTGGGCAGCCCTCTCTTAGTCGTTTGTTGTATCATGTTCTTTCCATTTGAAATGAATGGATCTGATGGTGCTCCGGGGACCATCAGAGTTGATGGTTCTTTTACAAAGATGATTTCTCATAGTTGCAAACAGCTCCATTTACATACGTCATCTGAATGAAAACATAAAGAATAAAAAGTAATGAAAATGATAACAGAAAGTAATAGAAACTGAGAGTGAAAGTAACTAGGAATCATGTGTGGCTTTGTTTTTATTTCACTTTAATTATGTTCAGTTTGTGTTCAGGTTTGCACACACAGTGGTTTTTATACAACTAAACACACATTCACAATAAACACACTTCAGTTTTATGGCATTAATATTACTGATTTAGACAGTACAGACATGCACAGAAACACATTAACTACATTTAGCACCCAAATATTGGTATTTGTGCATTCCAGACAGAAAGCATGTATTTCTTGTTCATTTTTCATGTATATTGTATTCTGTAATGCTGGACTGTATGATTTTGTCTGTCAATGTTTTTTGACTGCAACACCTAGCATGGATTATGTAAATATATTTATTATATGACCACTGGGAATCCCGTCACAGAGATAAAGAAATCCTGACTGTAGCAGATGATAAACACAGACATGATATTCCTTAGAAGTAAAGTTAGCTGTATATCCTTCATTTACCAGCTAGTGTTAAAAATGGCATTTAAAGGAGTAGTTTGTTGAAAAATCAAATGAATGTAATTTATCTTTGTATCAGCTTCAGTCAATTACACTCAAGACATGTTTGGCACCTGTCATGAGCCTTTGTAGTTAGTAGTGGACTGTCACCAATTTTAAGGCATTATCACATTTGCAGGGTTTTTTTCCCTGAACTTCAAGAATTCAGTATGTTTGGTCAAGTGTGAAAGCTGTTTTCGAGGAGTAATACAGAGAACCAATCTCTGGTCCACCTGAAATTAGTGGCCTGGGTTTCACTTCAAACGGACTCTTTTTAGTCTGCTGCGAGGGTGGAAGCCAGGGGATGTCTGATTCTTTTCGTCACGTGACTGCTTCCACTTAACACCAGCACAGCCAAAAACTCTCCTTCTCACAGAATGGCTCATGTCAGTGAAATGCTAAGACTGTTCTTCAGGAAACTAATGAAAAATCATAAACGGATGGACCTACCATTTTGCAAACATGCTTGATAAAAGTGACATTTGAAATTGAAATCAATCCACAGTTCAAATTAAATTCTGTGTGAAAGTAAACCAGTAATAATGAGCCCCTCCCCCAAATGAGCCCAGAATCTGTCCACAGTACAGACTTGTGTAAAACTGCTCTTCATCTCAGTTTTTTTTTTTTGTAGATGCTATACAAACAAGTTTCAAAAGAGATTATTTTGTTAAGCAGCAGAGATAGACCTTTCCAAAATTTCAGATAAAATTGTTAATATGTTACCATACACATTCGAACCATTCAGCTCTGCTGAAAAATGTATTTTTGCGTTTAAGCAACAAGAATTTATCTGCATTAAACAAATTCAGAACGTGTTCTGACTGGGCTGAAAATGGTTTTAGATATGTGAGACTGGTCTAAATGCAGTGTTGGCAGTGATAGTCTAACATCTCCTATTGATAACTAAGGAAGCAAACTTCAAATATCAAACATGTTTTGGTTGACTGTCTGATTCTAAAGGGATCAGTGATCAATCCTGTTCATTTGACTTTTTGTACAACTGTTCCTTTAGTACAAAATGGAAGATTAAAGATAACTATTTGTATTATTAAAAAAGAACAAACACATTTACAAACACATGCAGATACTAGGGCTGCACAATATGGACACGTTACCATTTTGCACTGGTATTTCTATATGTTAAAATTGCAACACGTTCTAAAACATACCTATATGGCCTATATTGTTTTGGCTTTAGTAGGATATGAAATCCTATGAAATCAATGGTTCATGAGAACACCTCAAAATCCTGATCTGGATGTGTGATTGGTCAGGACAGTCATAGCACTGTGATTGGTTAAATGGTTCATTAGCTAACTGCAGCCTATTTGACATCTGTTCTGGAAGTGATACTATCACAACACACACACACACACACACACACACACACACACAATATTGTGCAGCCATAGCAAATGCATAGATTACTGAAAACAGAAATTTCATGCTTATGAAACACACTCAAACACCTACAACACACACACACACACACACACACACACACACACACACACACACACACACACACACACACACTGGCCATTTGTAGTTAAAGGACTTTAAGTATTGATGACTGTAAGGGCAGTGTAAAGTCTCACATCCCTGTCCTATTTTCACTCCCCAAGGACTCTCAAACAGCTACTGTCAAACAAAATGAAATGAAAAATTACACTATTAGCCACACCAATCTTAGCCTGAATTAAATTTGACAGATAGGAGTAGTCTATGAGTTAACCTGAATTGAACATGGTAGCTGGAATTAGCCTTGACTAACCTGACATGGTATCTAGGGTTACCCTGAAAGTATCAGTTTTACACTAAAATTGGCTTTTGGTTTAAAATATTTAAATAGTTCAGTCAAACATCATCCTATCTGACTGTTCCTTGTGAGGTTGCTGTTTGGTCGTTAATTGATGTCTTTGATATCTACAATCCTTCATATTACTATTACTGATACCAGACACATTTGGGCCAAATCTGGGCCACTTTTGGCACTTATAGCTTAGATGTGGACCACATTTGGACCACACACTCATAGCTATGGGGATGATTTTAACTCCACAATGCCTAGGACAATTGAAATAAATCTCCATGGAAACCAAAGTTGCAAAACAGCAATTAGTGGCATAGTTAGCCTTTTCCCACAGCCACTGAAACATTAACAAGTGTCTTACACAGGAGGACAAGTGTCTTTAACAAGTGTTAAACAGAGGAGGAATAATGTCACTAGCAGGTGTAAATAATATTCAGATTCAACACATTAAAAACAATATGAACTTTCCTCAACCTCACATTTCAGTGATTTGTCAAACTGTATTTATCCATACTAGTAAAGACCACAGGGCCAGGAAACAACAAGTCAAACTGGCACACTTGCAGAAAAGCCCAGCTTTTTTCCCCAGCTGCTACAGTCATCACTGCTGAAAGTCCCTACTGAAGATGCAGATGCTCATTTAAGCTCCCTGCCTGAGGTTCATCTGTTTCTGGTAGAGGTAAAAGTCATCTGGGACAGTTTCTGGAAAGAAAGTTCAAACACAAATCATTTAAACACAATAAGAAAGCTGTTATAGTCACTGATATCACGAAATTACACATTTGGTAATGTTTTATTTGAACATTGTTGCATAAGCACTGATGGCAGAAGAAACAATTCATGAGAAGTTGACCCAAACGGTTTGAATGAGCTAGTACTGGCTCATTGATTGTTTCTTCATTTACACTTCTATAACGGGACTAAACAAGATGGGAGTGTACATTTCACATCTGTGTCAACCATGGGTGAGTGTTAAAGTAGATGAATGCATCCATTAAAATGGGTGTCCACAAACTTTTGGACACATGGTGTATATCTGCAGAGTGCTTCTGTACTTACCATTACAGCGATATCCCATATTGGACCAGATGATGTTCTCCTGTGAGAAGCAGAACACTCCAAGTCGTCCACCTTTCATTGATGCGTCAATCACCACACCTGAGTCTGCAACCAGGGCATTACCTTCATACAGGTGCACTCTGAAAACAAACACAGCTGATGCTTAGGACGACACGTCTTTGTTTATTTTGTGTAGAACATCCAATATGGCAGCGGATCCACTGAAATGGGTTACAAGCACAACGACAAAAAACATGCAGAATGATCAGTTTAATATGCTTGAATATAATTTTGCTTGAAAAATAGTTACAAA
Source organism: Acestrorhynchus altus (assembly GCA_034509495.1). Lineage (NCBI taxonomy): Eukaryota > Metazoa > Chordata > Actinopteri > Characiformes > Acestrorhynchidae > Acestrorhynchus > Acestrorhynchus altus. Next base: position 17,420,646 of record CM067505.1, read on the forward strand.
CACAACACAAAAAGAGTGTTTTGAAGCAACATTTATCAAGCTAACATATATCCACCACATCCAAAGGAAGAGGACCTGTGTCTGCCGTTGAGCTAAATTTAAAACATCCACTCAAACATCCATCCAAGTTCAGGTGAAGCCGACATGTCAGGTTCTTGTGAGCATAAAAGCAGAACATTCTAGGTTCTGAAGTTCAGGTGAAGCCGACATGTCAGGTTCTTGTGAGCATAAAAGCAGAACATTCTACGTTCTGAAGTTCAGGTGAAGCCGACATGTCAGGTTCTTGTAAGCATGAAAGATGTCCAGTTAGCTATGCTCTAAATAACTCTAAAGCCACCCAAAGGGTCAGCTTCACCAAATCTTTATTAATGAACTATTTTTCTAGGTCTTCTGGTGTTGGTTTCCCCTCCACAAAATGAGGTTTAAGTTATATGGTGGTTCACAACACTCTTTTTCTGTTTATATTGGTCGTTCCTAGCATTGTGACACCCTCTAACTGAGCACATGATTCTACTCATTTTCGATGTATACTGGCACTTGGTACCTGACAGGCTCATCTGAAATGGAGATCTTTGCAGTGGAGTATGTTATATAAGGTATTTATTGAAACCAATGTCACCACAACCATGAGATCTTCCCAGAGCTCCCTCCTTGTTGTCCTTGGGTCAGCCATGACCTTTCGGACAAGACTGGCCCTGGGACAACTTTGAAAGGCTGTTCAGGACGTGGAAGGTTAATACTAGTTTCAATGGTGGAGGCAGGTAGGCCCAACTCCTTGGTCAGGTTTTTGGTCAGGTCTTGTGACGCACCACAAATTAATACAAAAATTAATTAACAAAAAATTTACATTGTTTTTGTCTGCAGTACATTTCACATGTACTCAAACATCGTAAGCCTGCAAAAACTGCAGGGGGTTGAATACTACTTGGAGGGACTGTATCTGCTGATTTTAGGGTACCTCAAATCTCACCTGATGTAGCCCACCTGTGGCCGGTGGCTGAGGTGCCAGCGGTATGATGTTTTGTCTCTCCAGCCCACATTGCGGGGATCTTTCCAGAGCAGGGTGGTCTCCCCAGGGGTGTCTCCTGTGTGCCACAGAGCATTCCTCAGATACTCCCCTGGACCTGTGCGGGACTTCACTGCCTGAGAAAGAAAGGGCAAGAGGAGTGTGGGAGAGCGTTAAACTTTTCATTTTGTTATTTAATTCAATTTCATTTCATTTGTCTAACTGTGCACTCACTGGCCACTTCATCAGAAATCCCCACCTTCTGTTTCCCCTCATTTGCAACTTTATTAGAAACCCCCACCTTGGCTTCCACTCACTGGCCACTTTATTAGAAACCTCCATCTTCTGCTTCCACTTGCTGGCCACTTTATTATAAACCGCTACCTTGTGCTTCCACTCACTGGTCACTTTATTATAAACCCGCTACCTTGTGCTTCCACTCACTGGCCACTTTATTAGAAACCCCCACTTTGTCCTTCCACTCACTGGCCACTTTATTAGAAACCTCCATCTTCTGCTTCCACTTGCTGGCCACTTTATTAGAAACCGCCACCTTGTGCTTCCAATCACTGGCTTTATCAGAAAGCCCTTCTTTGACTTCCATCCACTGGCCATTTTACTAGAAACCCCTACCATGTCCTTCCACTCACTGGCCACTTTATCAGGAACCCCCATCTTGTGCTTCCACTCACTGGCACTTTTTGTAACACACACAGCCAGTAAGCAAACCCCAAGCTAATCAGTTTCAGTGAGCTCCTGCAGTGCAAAATGATCACAGTGAGCACCTTCAGCTGCAGGGCTGGCTGGGCCGAAGCTTTGAATGGCAGGTTCTGCCAGTACACCTGCTCCGTCTGCTTCCACATCACAACGTAGAAACTGGATGAGTCTTGGTAGCCGAAGATGAAGCCAACATAGTCATCATCACTGGCTGTGTTCACGTAGAACGTTCCCTCAAAGTCAACACCATTAAATGCTGTGTAGCCTGAACAGAGACAGGTATTATGTTTTAAAGCAACAGATCAGACAGCAATCAAATTAAAACCCTTTACCCTTAAGGAGTGGAGTCTGAAGTTCACTTCTTTATCAAGACTAAAGTCACAATCAAGTAATCCTATACCCCACCAATTAGCACTGAGCATTATATGTGAACAATTAGCACTGTGTGTACTGTCATACACAAAAACAGACAAACGTCTGATTCTGAGATCTGTCTAGTCCGTATTTATAGATAACGGTGAGTGTGTGATGATTTAGAGATGCAGTGTGAATCATGCTAACTGTTGGGTAAAGGCTTCTTTACTATTTTAGTTACTATGCCATTTCAACTTCAGGTAACAAGAATGTCTTGGTTGATTGAATACATTTAAGATTAGATTAGATTTTTGGACTGTCTTTAAAACATATGACTTTAGAACTACAGACGTCAGGTGAGGATTGTTCAATTATTGGACAAATATGTGATTATGTTTAAACAATCAGGCCTGATGTTTACTGTCATTCTGCAATTTCTACTGTCAGTTTGCAATGATAACTGTCATGTAAATTCTGTATGAGAGTTTTTATTTGTCTTACTGTAATGTCTATTGAGTTTTAGTGTTTTATCTGTCTAGTCTCCTGGGTTTTGCTATGTTCACTGGACAGTACTTTTTGTTATTTTAAAATGTGCTAAAATTGACATTGACACTGACACTGACAAATGAAACTGGAAAAGTTATGTGCTGAAAGACTTACCCACAGCCAAACCTGGGTCACTGTTCATCGTCTGTACTATCTCCATCCCCTACAGTCAAAGAGATTAGCACTACAGCTACAGAAAACAGCAGAGCAATGCACAGAGTACAGCATTTAACCTTATTTGTTCACACTTTCTTTAAGTGGTTCCCCATAGATCATGGTCATATACCCAAAATCAACAAATGATAAGTTCAAAACCCTAAGATTGGGGTTCATTTTAAGAATAGCTTTAATGTTAGGTTTATGTTTTGTGTTGTATTTTATAGAATCTATTCTAAACTGTTCATTTCATTTTCAGTTCAGTTGCATTTATTAGGTATATTAAGGTGCATGTTAAAGAAATATGGCCAACGCATCTACAGAGGTCCAATCAAATAAAGTGCTACACATTATTCAAATGGAAATAAAATTAAGATAACTCTTTATAATGTATTCAAGTTTTTAAAGCTAAATTCAAGTTATATGCTTAAATGCCTATATATTTCAAATCATTTTTGCTTGTATGCTAAAATCATTTAATCAATAAATTAATTAATAATGTGGTTACCTGGTTGAGGACCACCCAGTTAGGATCAATTTGAGCATCACCCTCTGGGTCCAAGATGACCGTCTGGAAGGCTCTAAAGTCTGTCATGGTGACCTCTGCACTTTCGGGGCAAACATCCACCAGGTCATTCACTTTATCGTTATCAAAGTCAGTCTCGCATACATCTCCAACACCATTGGCTGAATTGAAAACAAATGAGATAAATTTGAATGAACTTTAGTGTAAATAATAGCATATGACTGTATTGTCTAAAAAAATACACTTTGCCAAAAGTACTTATATAACACATGACTGACACAGATGTTTATTGTTATAATAATAATAATAATAATAATATGTTTTATTTGAAAGTGCCTTTCTCGACACTGGACACTGTACAAAATATGAAGAAAACAAAGTAAACAACAAGACACTTACAAAATATAACACACAGCTTGTACCATTTCCATAAAAAAAGCACTGACAAATAGAATGGAATGCTTTGGAGGAGCCTTAGATCATTTTGCCCAATTCCATTTGTGGGCTAAAGAAATATAAAGCCTTCCAACATTGGACTGTGAAGCACTAGTTTAGAGTTTAGAGTTCTTCAGAGTGATGGAGATACAAGAAGTATTAATTAAGCTTTAGTGGCAGAACTAACTATCCAATATCAGTACCTGACTTCCCTGATGCTTTCATATGGCTGAATGCAATCAATTCATTCTAATGTTGTAAAATTAAAGTAAACATTTAGTAATAAAATCAGGTGGAACAGACGCCATTTACCATAACTTATAACGTGTGTGTGTATGTGTGTGTGTGTTTTTCTGCATATTTTACCATCCGAGTCCTTCTGGCTGGGGTTGGGAATGAGTCTGCAGTTATCAGGGCCTGGAGGAAGTACATCTGGAACTCCATCATTATCATCATCATCATCACATTCATCACCCATGCCGTCAAGGTCTGAGTCAAGCTGAGAGCTGTTAGGGACTTTAGGGCAGTTGTCCCTCGAATCCTGGAGACCATCACCATCACTGTGAATTGAATGAAACTAAATTACAAATATTTAATTTATAATTTACACCATGGATTTCAGTCTGAACAGTTTATATCCACATTTTGGCCCAGACCTTAGAATGAAGCAGCATACATTCCAGCCAGTGATAACAGAGCACATTTACATTTATCTGTCTTAAAGACATAAAGACAATTTTATCAAAGTATAGTGGAGAAAGAATGGGTGGGGCTAAAGCTACTGCAGGCTGACTGGGAGGGGCTAAAGCGACTGCAGGCTGACTGGGTGGGGCTAAAGCTACTGCAGGCTGACTGGGAGGGGCTAAAGCTACTGCAAGCACAACGGGTGGGACTAAAGCCACTGAAGCTGACTAGGTGGGATTGAGATAAGACTAAATAAGGATAAATGGGCATGGTTAAAATGATGGATACGGAATAGGTAGAACTGACTTCTATAGGCAGAACAGGGTGGCTAAAATGAACGTAAGGGACCAAACTGCTGTAGGCCAGTAAATCAAAGCTTAACTGTTATTGGCTGAATGGGCAAGGCTAAAGTACTGTAGGCTAAATGCTTGAGGTTAAAGCACTGGAGGCTGAATTTGCATGATCAAACTGCTGTAGGCTAAATGGATGGGACAAAAGTGAACACCCAGATGAACTGGTGATCGTTATTTGTGATGTTACAACTATGGATGAATACAGAAAGGTCTGTTTTTGCAGATTAGTGTCCTTACACAGTTTAAGCTGGTGAATGTGTTTTTCCAAACTAAACCCACACTAAATGCTGATCACATGCTCAGTTTCATTGCTCAATGTTTGCCAGAGAGAAACTTACGTATCCTGGTTTGTATCACATATATCTCCCACCAGGTCGTTGTCAATATCTGACTAAAAAGCATGAAAAGAGCTTCAGTCAGAGATTTTCACACTTACAATGTAAAAGGAATTATAAAAACTAGTGCAAAGTGATTATTCATGCCAAGATGATTATCATTTAGCCATTTCATGGATGAATATGACCAGACTGGTACTTCACAGTTTACAGTATTACTCTGTCATTTCTAACCTGTGTGGGATCACTGATCTCAGGGCAGCTGTCACACACATCTCCCACTCCGTCACCATCACGGTCCGTCTGCATGGGGTTGGGGATTTTTGGACAGTTGTCCAGCATGTTGGGGATTCCTGCAGGTGAAGCATATGGAGGGTGATTTCTAAAGGATTCATTCTTTAAGTGTGATGGGACAGAACACTGACCGTACCATCTCCATCAATGTCATTATCACAGATGTCTCCTGCTCCATTGCCATCTGTGTCCAGCTGGTCAGCATTAGGGACGTTGGGGCAGTTATCGCACGCATCGCCGAAAGAGTCTGTGTCTGAATTCTGCTGATCCTTATTTGGCACCAGACGGCAGTTATCCTGAAAACAATTCAAATAGTGATCTTGAAGAATTCAGATACAACCAAAAATGTATAATAAAATATTACACATTTAATCATTTTAAGGCTGAATAATTCACCTATAATCTAATCAATATTTACTCTGACATATTCAGTGTCCACAACAAATGATTCAGTAACATGTTTAAACTATATTATGAATTATATGATAAATTGTTCAGTAACTCCTTTCATTTATTAGTAAATATTCAAAATGCTTCAGTAACTACTGTGAAGTATATTGAATCTGCATTAAATTATAAATTAACTGCTATAAATTATTCAGTAACTGCTATGAAATATTCCAAAACAGAAATGATTTGTTTACTATCCACTATGAAGTATTCAGTGGATTATACAGAGACAACTATGAATTCTAATAGCAACTTCATGTGGAGTTACCTGGGATTCTAATACTAACATTAATTCTAACATAATTACACCGTTCTGGGAGGACAGCCATGGGGAGGAAACTCAATGCTTACTGGGGGGCACTTAAACAATTTGATTATCTTTGGGAATGAACTTCATGCTCTGGCATTTCAGTATTTATAAGCGTATCACCAGCCTTTAGATCAAAATGTGCATAAAATTACAAACATCAGCGTCAGCACTGATCTTAGTTTCAAATGTTTAACTGGTGCTGTGTGTAACAATGTACTTTAATGCATCTATAAAAGTAACTGATATTCTGATCAGCACCTCAACATTCTTTATGCCATCTCCATCTGCATCCTCATCACACTGATCACCAATGCCATCGCCATCTGCGTCCTCTTGACCAGAGTTTGGAGTGGACACACAGTTATCCTACACAGGCACAATGGTTTAACAGCAGGTACACACACACACACACACACACACTCATATATATACACACACAGCTCTGCTTAATCTGAAAATAGTGGATGCTGGCCTACTAATAAAGACTCACTTCTTCACTTCTTTCAATTTTTTTGAAGGATCTCGTGATTTTCATGTTGCTTTCAGACTCAATGTTTATTTAAGTTTTCTTTCTTTCTTTCTATTTTTTGAAGGATCTCATGATTTTCACGTGATTAATTGAATTGAGATGATTAAATCATTTATTTTAATCAGATTACACTATATGAAGAAAACCAGTGTGGAACAACTGGGCATTTACTGTTTTTTTTCTGAAATCAAGTAAATTAAAAAAGTAACTGTCTCTACTGTCCATGAAGGGCCTTGGGCTCATTCCAACCTGACATTAGGCAAAAGGTTGATTTTGAGCCCTATTCTATGGGACTCAAATGGGACTTGGACTAAACAAGCTGTGTGTGTATGCATTTGCACACGTCAGCACTGGGTGCAACTTATTGTAGCTGAATAATCAGTTTACTTATTCACTCATTATTACTGTAACATATTAAATGCGGGGAAGTGGAATCGATACACAAATGAATTTCAATGCATACATTTTTTTATGTACTTAAAATATGTGGGCTGCAGGCCGCAGTTTAATGTGTCATTAGAAATTCATAAACTAGTCATGTTGAAGGATGAACCTGATGATAAGTGTACCTTGTTTAATTAAGCCAAAATGGATTAATTAACTCTTTAATTACATTTAAACACATGCTTGGTCTCACAAGTCTTTATGCACACAATCAGCTGCCTAGCTCATATATTTAAAAGCCCATTCTGATCTGTCTAGACTGAGCATGGTGAGCATCACAATGGCAATTGGGAAGAACCTGACTTTTTTAAGTTTTAATATAGAATTTAACATGAGTATTGGTTAGGTTTGGGCAGGTCATCAGAATAAGCATACACATACTAGATTAAAACAATTAAAAACATACATCATCTTCCAAGTTCTTGTACACCAACAAAAAATAACTTAATCTGGTTTAAAACCATCTTTAAAAGTTGTGTTTTCAAATTTTAAAAGTCCAGTATAATATAATGGTGATAATTACAGGTCGGCAGTGTTTGTCATTGTCCATGCAGGGCAGAGCTTCATCAGGATAGCCGTCAAGATCAGAGTCTACCCCACACATCTTACCATTACCCGCAAAGCCCACATTACACTAAATGAGAGCGAGAGAGAGAGAGAGAGAGAGAGAGAGAGAGAGAGAGATCAACATCAACCTATTAAATCCAAGCGATGTTTTTTATTTTATATTTTAATAATAATTAAATCAAGGGGTTAAACAGTTTTATTTTCTATATATTCTGTAAGTACAAAATTCTGCAAATGTAGCATATAAAAATAGATTTAAAACCTTTTCAAATAGTTGGTCAGAAGGTAAAAATATTAGTTCTCCAGTTAAAATATAACATTTATCTGACAATTATTTGATAGCATAGGCTATGGGTTCTCAGTCCTGGTCCTGGAGTACCACTACCGTGCTTTTCCCTAATTTCAGGACACCTGATCCAACTAATGAACTAACTAACAAATCCCTGCTGAGCCAAACTGTCTGTGTTAAAGCAGGAAAACAATAAAACAAGCATGGCACGGCCATTTTAGTGCAGTGAATGTATCAGATTCTGTTTATGGATTTGCATAAAATCTTTATTCCCAATTTGCCCACCTATACTTATAATTTACCAAAAGCAGTCCTTGTTTCATACATATGGCTCAAAAGTAAGTTAGTTACAATAAAGCATTAAGCAGTTCATGAGCCAATGGTTGTCCTTATAGGCACAGGTCCTGTTGGCTCGAGTTTAAACAGCTTTACAGTGATAAAACTGAAAATACAAAATACACAAAACAAACAAAAAATAAAGTCTTATTTTAAAATATAATATATTGCTATTTTTATTTTTACTTAGTGTTGAGACTCCGTCTATTATTAAAGGAGAATGTGACCTGGCAGATGACATCAGGGCCATGCTCCATCACACAGTGTGCGTTGACGTCACAGGGGCTGAAACCTAGCAAAGCGCAGGTTGTCCTCAAGAAACAGCCAGCAGTCTGATTCCCCACAAAACCTGCCTTGCACTGACCACAACGGAATGAGCCCTGAAGAGCACAGAAGGAGAATAATAAAGGAGAAGCAGAAACATAAGAGTAGTAAACTCAGTTCAAAGCAATTCAGCCCTGGGACAATATTAAGATTGCCTTGTTAAACTAGATATTTTGTTAAAAGTACAGACTGAAGCTCATTTGGTCCAAAGTTGATTTGATGGTTTGAAAGCTGATGAGTTCTGATAGCACATCTGTTGCCTTTAACAATATTCCCAAACACAACACTGTCACTAATATTTATACCTGTGAGACTTTCTTCAACCCACTCTATTCCAAAACAGATCCAGACAGCCCTTCTAATGAGTGAGTTCTGCTAGTACACAGCTTATACCTTCATAGAAAAGCACCAAACAATTGGACAGTCTGGCAGAGCTGCACATGAGCTTAAGGTCACAATGCCAAAGTGACCAACAATAATATAATTGACCCCCAGCATTCGGCTGTGTAGTAGTGGAAATCTCCATCCAATAATTTGGGATGAGTTGGGGTGATGGAACTATATCAGCAAACATCAGAATGTGACCTCCCTAATAACCCTCCATCATCAAGTGTAAAATTCAGAAGAATAAAGGCTGCTGCTGCAGCGAAGAGGGACAGGCTCCATATTAATACTAATGAAATGTGTTATTGCAAACAGAAAGTAAATGTGTGTAATCTTGGGGTCTTCACTCACTGCTGTGTTGATGCACACCGAGTTGGGCACACAGACTCCAGTCTGATCGGCACACTCATCAATATCCACACATTCCTGCAAAATAAACATCATCACAGTCAGCTCCACCTCCTCTTCTCACATAATCCTCGTCATTTGTGTAGAATGGACAGCTCAAACCTGCTTGTGTTTTTTAGCAAACTCCAAGCCAACTCCACTGAGCACAGGGCCAAAAAGACCTGGAGGGCAGGGATCACAGCGGAAACCTTTAGCAGTGTTCACACAGGACTGAGAGGAGAAACATGGCTCGACAGAACACTGCGCATGAGACAGACAGAGAGACACTACATTTAGTTGACTGAGAAATATCCTTAGTCATTCTTACACTTTATCACGTTATATACCTTTATTGGGTTAAATTCTCTTGGAAAAGATGGCTTTCAGTTGGTGTTTAAAGACCAAGTGACCCAACTGTTTGGACATCTAGAGGAAGTTTGGTCACTTTGGTGCCAGGACAGAAAAGAGTCTGGATGCTTGACTTTTATGCATCTTGAGAGATGGTGGGTCAAGCTGAGCTGTACTTGACGCTCAAACGGCTCTCCATACACATCAGGTTTTGACCATCACCATCAAGTACAGAGGGGCTGGTCCATTTTTGGCTTTGTAGGCCAGGACCAAGGGTTTGAATCTGATGATCAGCTAAAGGAAGCCAGTGAAGAGAATACAGCAGAAGAGTTACATGAATGAACTTAGCACCACTGAAAACAAGCCGTGCTGCCATACACTGGATCAGATCCAAAGGCCTGATGCTACATGTTGAAAGGCCAGCCAGAAAGGATCTATTTTCTGATTGGCTTCCCAGCAAAATTTTGAAAGTAGTCCAGGCTCACTACAGATGACCATTTAGTCACAAGCCAAATGAGATATTATATGTAAATGCTTCCATGGTTGGAACATCGTAGCTATACTAAATTCAAAATGAGCTGTTTCTTCAGCTTGGTTTCCATATATGGACTGTATCAACTGGAAAGTGGATCCTACAAGCCTTGTAATTGGGTAAAAGTGTTTTAAGCAAAATTACATTAAAGCAAAATTACGTAGCATTTTACCTTGAATGCCTTGTAAGAAGGAAAACAGAGTATCTATCATTGCTACTCCAGGCTTGGCATGCTGCTAAATGCACTATGTAACTTTGGTGAAGCAGGCACTGTGATATGCTGCTTATCCTGAGTGGTGTTCATGTACAATTCAGTAATATCACAGTATCACGTCATGCATCCTTCACGTTCAATGCTGTTTTTGTATATTAGCTCATCCAGAAATCCATTGGAAAAATGTGTCCATTAGCAGTTGCGCATAGTATGAAATACACTACCCAATAACAAGAAATCCCAACTCTCACATAATGCTGCTTTAAAAAAGTACTAGAGTTGACAGACACCTCATCAATGTCCTGGCAGTGGGTCCCATTGCCAGTCATGCCCTCTGGACATGGGCCACAGCGATATCCAGGATACTCCATCACCTCCATACAGGACACGGCCTTATAGCAGGGGCTGGGAACACAGCGAGACTGAGGCTCATGGAAACCTGAGAGAGAGAAAGATAGAGAGAGACAAAGACAGAAAGAAAGAGACATTATTTCTTTTCCTTCTTCATTCTATATCTCGGGCATCAGGCAGAGTATTTATTGTGTGCTTAATTCTATATTTGACATTTGACCAATGACCTATTTAGACAGTTCTGTCCTTCCCTCACTCTCAGACTATCCATCCATCTCCCACTTCATTATACAGCATCACCACCATATCTCTTGCTGCATCACTCACCACACACTTGGCATTCGAGAATGGTGTTTCTGATCAGAGACATCTCCTTTGTCTGAAAATCCAAGGACATCAAATGCAACATACTTGTATTAAATGATAGATTATTAAATTAAACTTACAGATGAAAATAAAAACTGGCAACATAGATGATGCAAAGAAGACACTGTTACCAACATTTAATCAGGTTTAGTCTTTATTTCAGTATGTAGTATGGGCATAGCTACTGCAGCGGTGGGGACACTTGCATGCCACTGTGTGACAGGATGAGTACTAGGATGTGCACTTATTTAGTATCTACTATGAACTAATCTAGAGGAATCTCTAGATTCTAGCCTTGTCTACTAGCTAAGGATATTTTTTGAACAAGCAGCAAAGCACTTTTGTAAGTCGCTCTGGATAAGGGCGTCTGCAAAATGCCATAAATGTAAATGTAACTACTATGACTTTCAACATTCACTATGAATTATCCAGTCTATATTATGAACTATTCATTGTCCATTATAAAATATTTATTATCTAATATAAATGATTCAGTATCTACTATGAATAATTCAGTAACTAATGTGAATTAAGCAGCAATCATTATGAATTATTTAGTGTCTATTCAGTATCTACTATGAATTATTCTTTATCTATGCTGAATCGTTCAGAATATACTATGAATTATTCATTACATACCCTAAATTAGTCAGAATCTACTATGAATTATTCAGTCTCTATGCTGAATTCATCAGAATCTATTATAAATTAATCAGAATCTATTATGAATTATTTAATGTCAAATATGAGTTATTCAGTATCTGTTCTGAACTTTTCAGTATCTACTATGAATTATTCAGTATCTTGTCATTTTTCCTATACGCTCAGGTGTTTCTAGCTCACCTGTTCCCTGATGTCCTCTCTTAGCTCCCCCATGATCTGATTAAATATGATCAGCTGACCAATCAGAGCCTTTGTGTGATCACCTGAAAAGATGAGAAGAAGACAGTTGAAGGGAAAGACTGTTATGGGTAATTTACCCCTGGAATTAATAAAGAATTTCTGATTCTGAAATAAATCATATTCAGATGAACTATTTCCTTCTGTGTGTGTGTGTGTGTGTGTGTGTGTGTGTGTGTGTGTGTGTGTTATACAATGCTTACCCAGTATGGCATTAATGTCACTGCTCACTGTAAAAACAATAATTACACATTAGTGTTTTCACTATATGTAATCACAAAGCTAAGAAATCAATATGTGTATGTGCTGAAATATGCAATTTATACAACTGCATATATTTAATGTTTATATGTAACCTCCATTCACAAACACCATCAACAAAAATAAAGGCAACAAGAACTAGTGCAATTTGCCACAAGATGGCAGTGTATCGCAATATTACATAGCGGTTAAAAAAAGAAGTTCATATGAACTCACACACAGGCCCACCATGAACAATGCATTATAAATTTTTCATTACATTTTTTTGGTTTGTACCAAAGATCATTACAGACAACAACATAAAAGAGCAGACTGTTTAGACAGCCACAGTATAATGCTACTGGAAAGCAGTCCAGACAGGAGATAGAAGGCTCACAGTTAGTCCATTCAAGTTCTTTATTGTCTAAATATGTACAGAAATGGAAACTGGAAACTTACTATATAATGAAATTCTTAATTTGTGGTTCTTCTTATGACCACAAACAAAAACAGAATCAACCAGGGCCTACGGTCACATCATACAGTGAAAACGCATGTAAATAAAAATTAAATAGTAAAATATGAAAGTTTGTTAGCAGCAATTTATAGATTGTCCTGTCTCAGCTATAAAGGTGAGTGCTAAGAGTGTACCTGCATTGTGTAGACTGGAGTCTCCCTGGAACGGACAGTCAATAAGGAGTCCAGCTTTAGCAAGAGAGCCCCCGAGACCCAGCTTTATAGACTCAATTGAACCCTGCAGCATCGAAAGATTACTCAAGTTAAACTTTAGTAACCTAGTAATTTAGGTAATTTAATGGCAGAGTTCAATTCAGTCTGGGAGCGCCACCTGGCACAGTAGGATGTTAAAGCAACATTTCAATGCAAAATCAAGTAAACATAATTGAATATTGACCCCAGTTACAAAATATGGACTTCTTTAATTCTGTCTCAAAGTTCTGTACGTCAATCCCCATATGAACACTTTCACATCATATATGGTGTAGTGCAGATTGTACTTTCAGATTATTTATTTATTTATATATATTTATTTATTTATTTAACTAGTATTTTTTGCTCTTTCTGAGAAACAGCATTCACCGTTCTTTCTTTAAGAAACTTCTGAGTCTCTGCTACTGTAAAGGTCTTCATCAGGCAACATCTGGGTTCTCATGTTTCTGGACTCCAAAAGGAATAAATACATATACAGTATATTCAAAACTGTGTAACACTTAACGGATATAGCCTCTAACATACAAACACAAGCCTACACATCTGAAACAACACACACCTACACATCAATGTTTGGCCTAAAATATCACGATACATGGCCCTGTTCAGACTTCCCTTAACACAGCTCAATCGTCCTGTCCCGTTTAAAAAAACAGCCCCAAAGCATGATGTTTCCACCCCCATGCTTCACAATAGGTGCAGTGTTCTTGGGATGCAACTCAGCATTCTTCCTCCAAACATGACGAGTTAAGTTTTTACCAAAAAGTTCTATTTGGTTTCATCTGACCATATGATATTCTCCCAGTCCTCTTCTGGATCATGCATATGCTCTCTGGCAAACTTCAGACAGGCCCAGACATGTACTGTCTTAAGCAGGGGGACACACTGCCCGGATTTGAGTCCCTCTCAGCAGAGCGTGTTACTAATGGTAGTCTTTGTTACTTTGGTCCCAGGTCTCTACAGGTCATTCATCAGTTCCCTCCGCGTAGTTCTGGGACTTTTGCTCACCGTTCTCATGATCATTTTGACTCTATGGGATGAGATCTTGCGTGGAGCCCCAAATTGAGGAAGATTATCAATGGTCTTGTATGTCTACCATTTTCTTACAATTGCTCCCACAACTTGATTTATTCACACCAACCTGCTCTACAATTTTCTTCCTGGTGTCCTTGGACAGCTCTTTGGTCTTGGCCATGGTTGAGTTTGGAGTCTGACTGTTTGAGGCTGTGGACAGGTGTCTTTTATACAGATAACAAGTGGAGGACAGAAGAGCTTCTTAAAGAGGGTGTTTGTGGGTGGCCAAATACTTATTTTCCACAATAATTAATTCTTTCCTACAATGTGAAGGCTTACAAGAAACATTTGACCTCTGTCATTGCCAACAAAGGTTATGTTACGAAGTACTGATTTGAACTTTTGCTATTGACCAAATACTTATTTTCCATAAACTCTTAAAAAAATCCCGTGATTTCCTTGATTTTTTTTTTTTTCATTTTGTCTCTCAAAGTTGAAGTGTACCTAAGATGAAGTCCTTCTAAGTAGGAGAACTTGCACAATCAGTGGTTGACTAAATACCTTTTTTGCCCCACTGTATTTGACAAATAAGTCATTTGAAATACTTATGCTGTCTGTTGACCTAAACAACAGTTCAATCAGGAATGTCTTAATGTCACAGTAAAAAAGTATATGGCATCGACAGAGATGCATAAAACCACACAAAGTTCAGGTTGAAGGAAAAAGTAAGAAAATGTAGAACATCAAAGCAACAGGTAAATTCAAACAATTCCACCAAATTCTTCACCTTATGTGAACACATTCAAAGTTTTCTACAATTAAACATTTCACACCAACCACCTCTCTAAATTATTTTTGACAATTCAACCACATAATTATAAAGAACGAAAAAACTGGTAGTAAAATTCACCATGTCTCAACCATAAGATACATTGGTACCTGCTAGTGTGCCATCTGATCTGAGTACAGAATGATAAGAGATAAGAGAACAATGCTTGCATTGTATTCTCCATTTAGATCTCCTCCTCTTTACCTCCACCCCCACTGTTTTAAAGACATTTAAGTCATTGAGCCTCAAAACCCCCTGCCACTGCCCACCACTAGTATGCTGGGAGAAACACTAGTTCAGACACATCAGCAGATACATAAGAAGTCCAATAGAAAAATGCACTCGCTATGGAACTTCACTGCAAACCAGTCAAACAGGTACACAACTATAAATGTATGTTATAAATGTAGGCTACTGGAGTGTTTCAGGCATGTTTTACTAAAATACAGACCACCCCATTGGACTTGAAATGCATACTTTCTGCTTTCATTTGAATGAAAACATTAAAATCATAGGCAACTAGGCCTGATCCTTTTTTATTTCAGGATTAATTAGAGAGAAAAAAGTTCTGCAGTTTGGATGCTGTTCATAGACACTCCTAACATGCAATCCAAAGACATTCAAGTGAAAATTAATTTAACACTATTAAACTTTAGGAGAGTCCATGTCAACAATCTGATACAGTCCTTAAAAGAGGAAATGGAGTGGTGAGCACTACAACACCAAAAGACTTGGAATACAACTATAGTAGATTAGCACAGAATTCTTTTTGGGTGAAGAAAAGCTCCCTCACAACATGTAGTCAAGTCAAAAACACTCTCAAACATCTAAAAAAATGAAAGCAAGATCCCATGAAATACCATATCAGCTGATGATGTAATTGCTGACAGAAGTACAGCGATGAGTTCAGAAGAGTACAGAGCTACTTTTGGCTTCAGTCCAGTGCTGCATAACTGATGTTCGGTGTTTCACAGTGCAAATAAATAATGAGAAATGAAATGTTCTCAAATGGCTGAGCCAGTCACTTGAACAAAATAACAAAACTGTAGCAGACAGACCAACAAACATAAAAAAAAACTGTGGTAAAGGCCTGGGAAGCCATCTCAAGTGAAGAAACTCAGCATTTGGTCATGTTCATGTCCATATTACGTTTATATTATTCCTGTTTAACCCTTTAGAAATGAACAGACTATGTAAAAATGTCTTCAATGCTGAAAGTCTACACTTCCTTCATATCTTGACTTTTTCATTTCAATAATTTCAGAGGCAAAATGGCAGAATCGTTCCAAATGTAAAAGTGGCATCTCAATAATAACAACTTACATTACAAAACCTCACTGGAGAAATATAATCTAGTTCAGGTACAAGTGTATAGTTAAGCACCTGTAATCTGGTGTAGGCCTTTTCCCCAGTGCGGACATCCACAGACTCTGCCTTTGACGGGAGCTTGACAAATGAGGGCAGACCCTGAGCTGAATCAGCCAATCGGCAGTTGACGTAGAGCTCCATGCTGATGTGGCTTCGCCTGAGTCCAGCAACACGGAGGATTACAGACTGAGTCCGACCCTCAGAGAGAGACGGGTTCTGCAGGTTTACTGAATGGATTTTACCATCAGAGCGCAGATACCGTACCAACACTGAGAGAGAGAGAGAGAGAGAGAGAGAGAGAGAGAGAGAGAGCTAGAAAGGTGCTAAAATGTGTCAAATTATCAACAAAATATGTATACACTTGTTGTAAATGTGATTTTGTGATCAATGAACTGTTTATGTGCATGTTCCTCAAGTATAAAGGCTCATATCTTTAATTGAAAGGAAAACACATATAACAACTCATCCAGAACATCACAGAACACAAATGAACATATAACCAATAATATTAACATTTATGTCCACTATTAGAAAGAGACGGGGCAAAATGACAATCATGGTAGAGCCACAAGCCAAAAACAAAAGGTAACAGATATGAAAAAACAGGCTGATGAATCTTAAACAGGCGATTGGATCATAAAATTGCCTCTTAATTTTTTAACATGTTTGATACATATGTTGCAGAACATTTATCTTAAAGTACATTGTACCTCTGTGGAGTAACCCATGAGTAAAAGCACTGATAGTGTGATAGCAGTTCTCCATAACACTGCTTTAAAAACCTTTTGTGTTTTGAAAGGTTCTTCTATTCATACACTACATTTCATCTGAATACATTTAGGGGTTCTGCGAGAAATTAAAATAAAATACGGAAAAATATTATACTCACACTTGTTGATCTTGCCAATGAGAGTGACCTCAATGTATTTTTTATTGTCCTCTTTACTGTAAAAGCCAAACAGCACTCCACCCAGCTTTGGAGGCAGTCTGAATGTGGCGGTTATAAACAGGTCCTGTATACTTCCCAAACCACCAGAAAAATCCTCGACAGCTGCCGCCATCTGAGCAGCATCCTTCAGCTCCAGCAGGTCAATCACTGTGCAGAAAAGGAAAGAGAAAAACGGTCAGATTACTCTGAAGCTCTCCTATCAGCGATGATCTGAAGAGATGTTTGAAAGGTTCACAAAGAGTGTACAGTTTTCCTCGTGTAATAAGTTATTAAAGCTAATAGACGCTCTGGAATCATTTTGAAAACTGCATTTCAACATTATCACTATCACTACTGATCACTTTGCAAATGAGTTTTTTTATTTACATTTATTACATTTATGGCGTTTGGCTGATGCTCTTATCCAGAGCCACTTACAAAGTGCTTCGCTGTTCACGCAAAAAATATTCTTAACTAGTTTGTACAGGCTACAGTCCAGAGATACCTCAAGCTTAGATGCTGCCAAAAACAAAATTCAGAATGGAGACCTTGATACCCAACGCTCGACATATTACACTTTATCACACATCAGATGTTAGTATAATTATAACCCTTTAATGAATGTCTTCGTTTCATCTGGAGAGATGGTGGGTCAAACTGAGCTGTACTTGACGCTTGAAGGGCTCTTGGTACAGATCAGGTTTTGACCATCAAGTATGGAGGGGCTGGTCCAATTTTGGCTTTGTAAGCATTAATGTTTTGAATCTGATGTTCAGTTACAGGAAGGCAGTGAAGAGAGCACAGCAGAGGAGTTACATGGCTGAACTTGGGAACATTAAAGTCAAGCTGTGCTGCTGCATGGATCAGTTATAAGGGCCTGAGTGACCTCTCTAGAGAGAAAAGGCTGAATTCTCTGAATGCTGTAAAGAACAAATCTGCATGACCAGGTCTTCCTCTTCTTCTTCTGCCCGGGATCTCCATCTCCAACAATCTTTGTCCAATATATCCACTATTCTCACACTCAACACATGTCCAAACCATCTCAACCTGGCCTCTCTGGCTTTATCTCCAAACTGCTCCACATTCACTGTCCCTCTGATCTGCTCATTTCTAATCTTGTGCAACCTCATCACTCCCAACGAAAATCTCAGCATCTTCATCTCCGCCACCTCCAGCTCAGCCTCCTCTCTTTTAGACAGAGCCACATTCTCCAAACCATACATCATAGCAGTAAGATTATGAAGATAGATAATTTTCAATATCAATTCCTAATGCCTGGTGTTTTTGGACAGAAACATTCAAACCAATCAAATAAAAGACATTTTATATACCAGTAAAGCTATTATAAGCACTGGCTACCTGGTATCATCACTACACCTTTACACGCACCTAAAGAGGAGAAACTTTACTGCAGAACTATCACATTAACACTACGTTTTCACTGAAACGTTCACTTCTAATTACTGAAACTACACCCAGCTCTGTTATCCACCACAAAAATAAAACAGCTCTTTATCCTTATTTTTTCTTTCAAGCCTCTGGAACACTCTCTCCTGGACGCTCCTGAAGGTCATGTGCACATGGGGTCACCTGGTTTATGAATCTTTCCTCCCAGTCTGTCTTTAGGCCTGCTTTGTTAATGATGTGTGTGAATAGCAGAATACCCCAGAGAGAGGGCACTGGCCCACATTTTTCAACAGCTCTTAAACCCTGTTTTCTTCATCTTTGTACCATGTGAAATTGATATGTTAAACAAGAGTTTTAATAAACCCAAATGCAGACTGATAATTCAGTTATTAATATTAAAAGACCCACAACACAGTAAACAAAATGTATGTGAAGACTTATTGTAAAGCATATCACTGCTGTCCAGTGAAAATCATGTATTTCCATTTTTTTATTTTCCATAATCAACCAACATGGTCCAGCATTACTCTGAATACTCTTATTCTCATTACATACTTTAAAATCACACTACTAAAGAGACAATGCATTTCCTGTGTGTGTGTGTGTGTGTGTGTTGTGTGTGTAAAAGAGTGAAAATCGGTCAAAAGTTTTACAACACATAATATGGGTTCTTAAACTTTTGACCATTAGTGTACATATATATCAGAAATTGCATGTTGTTAATCAAAGATACCATGGTGGCATGAAGACTGTGTCTGAAATCAGTCTGAAATTGATTTGATTTACTGGTTTACAGTCAACCACAACATTATGATGTCCATTTGTATCTCTGCATACCTTGTTAGCCTTCTTTTACCCTGTTCGTTAATGGTCAGGACCCCACAGGACCACCACAGAGCAGGTATTATGTGGGTGGTGGGTCATTCCCAGCACTGCTGTGATACCTACATGGAGGTGGTGTGACAGTGTATGCTACGCGCTGGTATGAGTGGATCAGACACAATTGTTTTGACTATATATATATATATATATATATATATATATATATACACTGTATTTTTCCCCCTGAGCTCCACTCCAGTTTAACCCAATCCTTTCCAGCTTCTCTCTAAGATTTAGGACATCTAACAAAATTTGAATATTGAAATGATCTGTATGACTTATAGCTCATGAAAATCAGAAACACAGAATCTCAGATTATATGAATATTTAATTTCAATTTTGACTAAATGACTAAATCTTTCTCCTGACTGGCTGCTCTGCATTTTGTCTCACTCAAAAATCAGTCCAGGCTGAAACACACCTGAGAACTCAAGTGAATAAAGCTGTTGTAGGTTATTTAAATGGACATAAAAAAAATTCATAGGTTTTTGTAACATCACCAAAACAACAAACTGGGTTATGCTAAAGTTTCATATATGAACTGTATAGAATGAACAATGTTTCACTGCATATGACAATTATTTCATTTACATAAAGTGTAAAAATACAGTTTTTCATGATTATGGGACCTTTTAATATTTAGCTCCTGTTCTAAGTTTAATTTATATCCATTGTATTTCTTCTGCTCCTAAAATGCTTTACTGTTATTCACACTTCTGGCTTTAGAACTTTAGTGTTTTAAAGGATAAAACTGAAGAACAGAGTTTAACACACTTCAGTTTCTGTGCTGATGGATGGTGGATGACTAAGAAGCTTTACTACTTAAAAAGCCTTTGAACTTTTCCTTTTTTGTTCTTCAGTTGAGGTTATGTTTTGGAACTTTCACCAAAGTAACAGTAGTTTTACTGAAGGATGGGTTTAGCTCTGAGCACAGTTCACTGAGTTGCCTCTATAACATCAGCTTTAACAAGTGATGTGAAAGCACACACTAATGCACACAATGAGAGTCTTCAGTCAAGCATTATCCAGCACACACACAGCCAGAGCCAGTATTCTCTTCATGAAAGCAGAACAAATAATAATAATAATCAAATGTATACACAAAATATTCACTTAACCTGAATATTAGGGTCAGTTTTTACAACAGGGCCTAAACTCTCTCACAATACTCAGAATTAACGCTAGACTTATAACAGATCTCATCTTAATCCAGTTACTATAAAAATAATATTTGTAAGTACAAAACTACTAGAAGTAAATTATAAGATAAATAAACATGTTCCCAAACATTTTACTTTCTGGTTAATTGTATGTAATGTGATCTAATTGCATTGGTAGATTTTACTTGTGAAATAAATGCATTTGTTTATAAACACACTATGAGGTACCTAATTTATAATGCCAAATAACAGACGTGTAATAAAAACATTGAGAATAAAACTAAATTAAATAAAACCTAGGTTCCAATTATTTTTATTTTATTGAAATGTCTAATATTGTGCTTTCTATATTATGATGATGATGACATACATAAGATTTCAGGCTAAAAATGAAATAAATAAATACATACACACATAGTCCATCAATTGTTGTTCGTTAAACCCTTTCATTGCTCATCTGAAGGAAGGCCAGTATCTCCAGTTCTCATACAACACCAAGTTCATCTGATCAGTCCTTTATCACACTAAATCAGGTCAGCTGCTGGTGGAACTGAACAAATCCATATGGTGGAAATCACAGAGAATCAGCAAACAAACCTGTGCCCTTCTTCTGAGTTCTTCTAAACAACTTCTTCACAGCACCATTGTATATTCAAACAACTGACCAAGACATGTGTCAGTGCCAGTGTGTGGGTTCACAGAGTGTCTCAACCTACCTCTCATGTTCTGAGACTGGGAGAGATGTCCACACACTGTGGTGGTCAGCAGGAGCAGCAGAGTGGTAAGCATGTCCACACACTTCATCCTGCACACAGAGAAACCTGTGAGGAGCTGCAGCTCTGGACTGCACACTCCCACACATGTCCTGATAGCAGGGCAGCTGGAAGAGAAGGGAGGAGCCTAAGAGCAAGCTGGGGTTGGAGGAGGGGCTAAGCAATGGGGCAGAGGAGACCTAGATGGAGCACTGGAAATTATAGTGTTACCTCTATGCTGTTCTCAGATGGACTGGGAGGAGGGCCAGTTTCGGGCTAATCTGGTCCCCTTTACCTTTTGCTTTGACATCTTTCTGCAGCTCTGCAGAACAAAGCCGAGTCTTGGGCAGAAGCTTTCACCGGTAGTCAGCTGGTTAAAGAGTTTGTGAGGTATTTCACATTACAAAAAATGAGTTAATTATTATTAAATAATTGAAAAACAACAACAACAACAAACAAACAAACAGAAACACTTTCAGCATGTGTAAGATATCTAAATCTGGGGTTAAATTTTACAATCAATTATTTAGTCTGACTGAAGCTCTGATTCCCAATTAGGTTGAGTCTGGGATGGCTGGTTCTAATCTGCAGATTTAGGCCAGTCAGACTTTACAGTCTTATCATTTTTTGCTTCCCAATTGCATTTAACACCAGTTGGAGGATGTTAAACATTTGATTTATTTCAATTAGAACCCTAAGCCAATTTTGTGGGATGTCTTAGTAGTTTGACA
Organism: Acestrorhynchus altus; assembly: GCA_034509495.1. NCBI lineage: Eukaryota > Metazoa > Chordata > Actinopteri > Characiformes > Acestrorhynchidae > Acestrorhynchus > Acestrorhynchus altus. The sequence goes on from CM067505.1 coordinate 17,442,823, forward strand.
CGCTTTTACCACATACCAGAGTTTGTTATTTTGAAGTATGGGTAAGTATTAGCTCTTCTCAGGACTTTTATTCTGTAATTTGAACACTGTCAACTGCAAAATAAATCAAACAGTCACTCCCTCCTCATTTTCCTCTATAACCTAATATCTGGGAGAGAGACATAATTCTAACTCGCTGATTACTGAGAGTCTGCATGCATGTCTGTAGGTTAATCTAGTCCTGAGTTATAAAGCCTAGAATACTTCATGTAAGTGCCTGCAAAGTAACAATCTTGGGTTCTAAGAGTTCATTTGAATCTTAATGGATTCTACTAATGTTTTTGGCCAGAACACAATTGAGAGTACAGTCTTGTCTGTAAAAGGCTTGTTTGTTTTGGTTTCTGCAAATCTAAGTAATTTATGCTTTGCGAGCTAACTTGATATGAGGTGGAGCAAAGCATATCCCTGAACACAGCCCTTTATTTTGAAGTAGATTATTACATTAGCTATCATGGTTTGGGATGCAGCTTAACTTTGTTTTCACATGCCTTACATTAATGTGAGTTACACTTAGTTTGCTAGTAAGTTCGCTAACTTAATTATGTCCAAGCTTAGGATTTGTCCAGATATAAACTGCATGGCCATGTTCCACAAAAAAATGAAAAAGATCGAGAATCACTTATTCTAGCGCCCTGTGATGTAGCACCTATTTTGTATTGTTTAATTCACAAACATAAATGTTCTTGTCATTCCCTAGTCGGTTCAATTTTATAGAAACTCTTGTTGTTAGAGTTTTGATACTCACTATATAGAACTTACTGACCCTCATTATTTACATTAGTGGTCTTAGTCGTAACAGTGTGTAAAACTAACCCCACTGTGTGGAAGCTGTGCTTTAGTCCGATTTGCTCTCTGTGTGAGCTGTTAATTAATTTCTAAATGATGCTCTAATACAGTGACCAAGGGCGATTAACATAGGGGTTAATTTAGATGCTCTAATGGAAAAGTTTTACTTTAGATGTTGGACCATTGCTAAGAGCAGTGTTTGATTGCACTGATTGCACAAGTTGCAGAATTCACTCATTAGAAGAGCACCACTTCCCATTAGACTGGTGGTACATGATTGTAATCAGTTAACTTTTATTATATTTCTTAATTTGTTTCATTTATAATGAAAATGAGAGCTTAGATGAAAAACAAATGTAGAGAAATGAAACTGCAAAAGATTTACAGTAGCTTAAGTTGAAGCTGTATTAAATTTACTACCTAGAAAAGTATTTAAAACCTCACTTAACAATATAAAAAGCCATAAATAATGGAACACATTCAGAAATCATTTGCTAGTCCCTTGAGTCACTGTTGAAACACATTCTCAGATTACACACACACACACACACACACCTCCCCCACAGCATGTAGTGGAGTACAATGTGGCTAACATGCTGTTAAACTGTGAAAGTGAGAATAAGCAGAGGTAGTTTTAGGAGTCTATAACCATCCTCTCATAAAAGTCAAAGTAAAGCATATAGTAAAAAGGCCTGAGTACCCTATACAACTGCAGTGCGGCGTCTGTGGAACGTCTTAGTCCACCCGGCATCTGTCAGCACAGTTACTGATAAAAGAAAAAGACAATTCTTGGCCAGTGAGATAATTTTCTAACATGGTTCTAAAAATATTACAAGCTTATTTCTTCTAGATGTTTCTAGATGTCTTCCCTGCTTTAAGTCATACACTACTGTGTAAGTGCCAGAGACCATTAATTCAATTTCTAGTCAAAACAGCCATTAGGTTTCAGGAGATTTTCTCAAGAGATGAGATATAGGGGTTTGGGTCAAATTACATGTTTTTTGATAGTAAAAAATAAGTTGTAAAAAATCTGTCCCTTTTTTTTAAACAGGATCTCAAACCGTGATTCAGCGACAAAAAAAAACGTGTTAATGGTAAACCACCAACTCTGCCCCAACAGCCAAATACCATTTAAAGCAGGAGTGAGAGATGTTAAAAATCAAGCTTTACTCTCACTTTAGATTTGAGGACATCCACATATTTTCATCCCTCCCCTGAAAAAGACTCAACTCTATGTTTGTGATGATGTCATTAATCTTATCTGCAATCTTAAGGAGCTTAATGAATAGAATGAAAAGCTGCCACACAGGCCTTTCATGGATAAGATAACTGACCCCTACACTAAACATCTGAAAAATCTCATATAAGATTAGATGTTCTGTGAATTAACATAAAATGACAGATCCATTTTGGGGACAATTACATTACATTTTTATGCTTCATATCTCAGGATCAGATTAATTAATGATTAATTATGATATAATAAACACACTAGACTAGACAAGACTTACTCTGTCTAACCATGGTGTTCATCATTTTGTAATAAATTATCAGTAGGTAATCCAGCTCACAAAACAGCTGAATTCACTAATTTCCAACTTAATTAAATCCCAGTTTAAATGCCAAAGGAGATTCCAGTGCATGTTTACTGCTGTATCCACATGTACATGCTTATATGACTCTGACTGATCACCTAGAAGGGATTGGACTAATGACATCACTGACCCATGAATTGGGTTATAGAGATAATTTCAGAATAAATGTCCTGAGAAGGGATAATATAAATACATATATAAATAAAAAAATAATAAAGATATTATTTTTTAGACAACTTTCAAGTATTTTAAAGAATGTATTATTACAAAATATTTGTCAATCTAATCATTACAAATAACTCATTAACATTATTGCATTTCCTTCTCAAACAGGCTCAGAGTTATCAATTTTCAACAGGATCTCTGAAATATAAAGTTTCTTTAAGTCCTTAGAAACACAAAAAAAATAATCTCAAATATTTACACATGTGATGAAGACATAATTGAGTAGCTTAGGATTTCTTGAAAATAAAAATATCTGGAATGTGTGACTATAATGATAAATGATAAATAATATATGATAAATCGTTTTTTTGCCAAATAAAAATACATTGAACTATGAAAACATGCACACAATATGAGCATAGTGTTCTAAAGATTAAATACATTTTTGACTTTTATGATGTTGATACACACTTTAACTAAATTATTGTTTTGAGTAGAAATGTAATAAATGAACGTTAGACTCTAGCTTTTACTTAGTACTGTATCCAGTAAATCAACCTTCCCCATTACAATTCATTTTACTAGTTTAAAACAAATAATGCCTGAAACATTAATGATTTTACAGTAATATTGCAACCATATTATAATGATAAATATTAAATAAGTTAAATCATTCAAAATGATTTCACTTGACAAGATGTCACCACATTATTACTGTATGTTAATATCCAATTTCCAAAATACTAGTGCATTTCAGGTAAAACGGTAATAATATTGTGAAAATGTGTATTCTTCAAAACAATTCTGTAGACTAAGACTTTTTTCACTGCTGTTAGACATCTATGACCGTACATTTCCATAGACATGCAAATTCAGCTATGTCCTTCACACTGTGGCCTTTGGCATGTGCAAATGCAATCACTTATTTTTATCAAGGATTAACATCTGCTTTCTGACCCATTTTCTAATCCCTGAATTATACCACCTCTTCGCAAGCTATGAATCCCATTACACAACATCATCTGCAAGAGCCTGAAATTACTACTACCTTAAACACAGGTTTTTATGGCTCTGAGTGTCTCAGGGTCCCAGTACTATGATAAGAGGACTGCAGGTTAGAATCCCAGGTCATGTTGCTTGCCATTGGGAGCCGGAGTCTGAGAAAGCAAAATTGTCAAATGCTCTTTTTGGGTGGGTACATGGTGCTCTGCCCGCAAATCATACCTATGCAATGCTGGTCAGCACATGATATTTTTCAGAACTTCATGCTTCTTTCTGCTGACAACCTTTATGTAGATGTTCATTTTCCAGCAGGACTCAAAACCTGCCCACAGTACCAAAACTTTTTCATGAGTTATACAAACAAGCAAACAAACAAAACGTTTTCACTGTTTCACTTTATGTGTAATAAATATATGAATGACAGTCACAATTTTTATAGATAAACAACAATATTTGTTATTAATAAACAAAAATAAACTTCCTCACAATATTCTGTTTCCCTGATAGATGCACTAGTGACTGTACAGTTTGAAGACAAGCGTTTTATTGAACTTGAAGATCGGATATTATTCTTTGTCTACATGAGCCCAGCAGACTAGCATATGCTGAGAGCTAATAAATAAATCCTGCAGGGTGTGTGAGATTATAAACCTATCTAGCACACCACAGGAGAGTCTAGACTCAATGGAATGATAATTACTGTTCATACTCAAAATGAAAACGATGAGAAAAACTGCAGACTTTTAAGCGGATACTCCAAAGCAAGTCATCCAGAATAAAGCTTCCTACAGCAGGAGGATCTGAGGTGTATTTGAATCTGGATCTTCTCTATTTGTTAGAAACACTGAGTAACAGTAGTGCAACACAACATAATCAAACAAAACCCAGAAGAGGAAAAGAATATAAGTGTTAATGATTAAAAAAAGAACTGAGTGAGGGTTAGGTGATAGTAATGTGTACACAGTTAATACATGTTATACTTACTCAGGCATTTTATAATGTTTGTAGCTAAAATCCTACATTAAAATGCAAAAATCTACACTCAAACCTATTGTACATTTCAGTACATAGTAAGTAATGCTGTTTTAAACATTTTTTGCAAAAATGGAGGGACTAAGTCCTTAGAATGTTGTAATTGGAATGTTTGTTTTGCCTCATATAACAATTTAGATGACCACTACAAAACACCAGCTAAAGAGAATATTTCTTTTTTAGTTGTGATATCTCTAGAATATCATCACATAGTCGCCTCCAGCTTTCTGGAATTTTCAGAATTTTAAAATGTTATTTTAACTGTAACTATAAATATAGACTAAACAAATAAAGAATTACATTTTAAGATGCTGCTGTTGATTATTGTTATAATTTGTCCAGATTTGTTTTACAAACAATGGTACCTCACATCATTATACCTTCAAACCTTCAAAGAAAAAAACGTGGTCACTATGGTAAAACATGATCTTTACTGTGTGTACAGCATTATGAATGAATTATCTAGAGACTACCAAAGCATTTTGGAGCACAATGCTAGGCCCAGTGTCAGAAAGCTGTCTTCATCAGAGGTCATGGCTCTTCCAGCAGGACAATGACCCCAAGCACACTTTAAAAAGCACAGGTTTAAGACAAACCATTTTGAAGTGGTCAGCAATGAATCCTACCAAATATTAAAGAGTACAAATGGCATCAGTATCAGTAGACCTCCCACCCACTCAGCACATTTGAAAAAAGCATGTTAAGGGGTCAAGAACAAGAGTTTGGTATAGATCTTACTTAGGAGTGTACAGATGAGAAACTAGTTTGTTTTTTCTTTTTTTTTTTTTACAAATTGCTTGTTTAACAAGTAGTATGTGTGTAAAAATATACAAAACGTTGGAGGGTGCCAATAATTTGATCAATTCCCAAAGTTCTGTTAGTAATAAGCAGATTTTTCTTTTCCCTTTAGAAAGAAACCTGTGAATAGCAAAGCAATTGTAACTGCAACAAGTGTCAGGAAGAAATGCATTTTCTGAAAGTACAGACCAATATTTTTTTAGCATGACTGTACATTAGTCTTGTAGGTCAAGTACGATGCAGCAAGACTCCTCTCAGTTTAAATACTGGTTCAGGAGGATGGTCTGTGTTTTCACTGCTGCACAATGTTGACAAATGACAGACTTTTCACGAGTTTCACGAGTAATGATTAGCTAACTTTGAAGAGAAATAGGACCTCCACATTACACATTTATACACTGTAATCTTAGAATTGTTAACACAAATAGTGAATGCGCAGAAAAAAAGTTGGCTTAAAGGTGATCAGAAGTTTGTTAATGTAGTTTATAAACTTGATAAGTTCATATGAAAGCACATTACTCTCCTACATGGTTTAATACAGTCATTAGGTTCTCTTGTATCGTCTTCTATCCTCCAGTCCTCTTTGTTGGTTCACATTTTCTTTTTTCTGATTTTCTGGTCATTTCTGAATTTCTGGTCATTAGAATTTCAGGTTATATGAAGAGCTGCTTTGAACTATTGGTCAGTTCTTCTCATCCACTTTCTATTGTCACTGAAGTTCAATCTCATACAGTTTTCTCTCTTTGCTGTTTATTGTTGTCTTTGCTTCTGTCAGGACTCCTCCTTTCCAAGTTTCGTCAGCTATTTAAAAAAATCTTTTTCATTTTTGTACTGTTTTTAATGAAACCATTTTGGCAGCAGGGTAAATTAATGAAAGAAAACAACATCAACAACAACAACATCAACAACAACAACAAAACATCACACCCATGACCTTCTAAAACCGCAAACCTGGCAACCCTGCTAGAATGATTTCCTTACAGTTTTGGTGCTACTAACAACCAAACAGAGCTCCAGAGTTTCAGTGAGAGCAGGGAAAGGCACAGCCAATCACACTTCCCATATGTGTTATGAGGAGGTAGGACTTCAGTTGAGAACATCATTTAGCCATTTCTGCACCTTTAGGTTAATGAGACATTGACAGATCGGATTGTTTTTGGAGGGGATCAAATTATATTGGTGGGGACACGACTTCCATCCATGCATATTCTACACCCTTGTGCCAACCATAAACATGTCAAGGTTGGAGGAAGTGGTATAAATTTGTGGGGAATGTTTTTTTTTCCGCACACTTTGGGCTGTTAACTCTCATCAGTCATCAGTTTTGAATCCAAATAGAATTCAGTAGAATCCCACTTTTGGGAGGTGGTAGAATGGGAGGTGTGCATAGTGAGTCATTTGAGATTAAGCATGTATCCATCTCAAGATCAGAAAGTTAGTATACAGTATTTCATGCCTAGGTTTGCTCAGCCATCTTAATAAAAACAGATATACTGTCGATCAAAGAGAGATAGGGCCTAATACTGCATATTTTTGCCTTGCAAGATATTCCTAGCACATAAATGTTGTTTATCAGACATTTTGCTGTTGTTTATTTGTTGGTGTATTTTAACAAAATATACTAATTTTATATTAAAATCCAGGACACTAATTTTGAGATTTGTCGCTCATTTTGGTTCCCAAACATTTGCAGAGCACAGGCATGAACTCATTAATATGTTTATTTACTGGCTGAGATCAAGGGAGATCAAGAACCACCATTATAAATTTGGACCCAAATACCACTCTACACATTTTGCATGGTGTATTAGTCTTGGTTTTATGAATCTGGTCCAGTGTTCGAATGTGTATTGCAGCCTCTGGTTTTGAGTCTTCTGAAATGTTTGGAATGAGAGATTTGACATCTCCTGGGAGCCATCAGCACTGGCAGATTTTCAGAACATTTAGCTTTAAGTGCTATATAGAGCTTCTACAGAGTTCACTTTAGATAAGTGTTCTCTGGTGAGGTCACAGGTTTGTGTTACAGTGGGAAAGTCATTAAGAGTTTGACAGGCTGTTTAGTCTGGTCACCACATCACACCAGCACACTGATTTCAGCTTTCACAGCATGTTCAGTTTCAGCCAAGACAAAAATCTAAGAACAACGGATGAAATTGACCCCAAAAACTGTACTGTGTTTAGTTTGGATAAATATTTATATGAATGCATTCTAGGTAAATGATAGCACATTATATATTTAATACACCCCTAAAATGCTCTGTTCCAGCCAATAAACTGAAATAAATTCTTGATGTAATGTTAACAGTCACTCTCCACTCTAACATTAACAGCTAAATTTTAGATCACCACTTAATGTTTTATATTTTATACACGTATGTATCCATTCTGCACGTTTATCTTCCAACAGGACAGAGGTGCAGCTAATTCTCAGAAATGATGTTTCTGTACATAGATGCAGTCACGTTTTCTTCAACCCTGACTAGTCAACTAAAAATCCCCACAGCGTGATGCTACCACCGCCATGTTTGACTGTAGAAATGGTATTGGCTAGGTGATGAACAGTGCCTGGTTTCCTTGAGACATGATGCTTGGCATTCAGTCCAAAAAGTTCAATCTTCTCGTTTCTCATGGTCTGAAAGTCCTTTAAGTGCCTTTTGGCAAACTCCAGACAGCCTGTCATGTGCCTTTTACTGAGGAGTGGCATCCATTTGGCCACTCTAGTATACATGCCTGAGTGCTGCAGAAATGGTTGTCCTTCTGGACATTTCTTCTCTCTCCAGAGAACAATGTTGGAGTGCTGACAGAGTGACCATTGGTTTAGTGCTGCACATATGGTTGTCCTTCTGGAAGGTTCTCCTCACTTCACAGAACAATGTTGTAGCGCTGACAGAGTGACTGTTGGGTTCTTGGTCACCTCCCTGACTAAGGCCCTCCTACAATGATCACTCAGTTTGGCCAGGTGGCCAGCTCTAGGAAGACTCCTTGTGGTTCCAAACATCTTCCATTTATGAATGATGGGTCCACTGTGCAGATTTTTTTTCTGTACCCTTCTACAAATCTGTGTCTCAATACAATCTTGTCTTAGAGGTCTACAGACTTCATGGTTTGGATTGTGCTCTGACATGCACTGTCTACTATGGGACACAGACTGGGAGGTTTTGTGTGAATCAGCTGATGAGGACATTAACAAGATGACAGACTGCATCACAGACTACATCAACATCTGCACTGACACTCTTGTTCCAGTGAAGCGGGTGTGTTGTTCAGCCTTCAGATTTACAACTAAGGTGTGTGCAGAAGAAGCTGAAGGTGAGCCTGAGTGATAGTAAGGAGGCCTACAAGAAGAATAATGCAAAGGAGGTCTGGTCTGACATGAGGAAAATCCTTGGCATCAATGCTAAACCACAAATTATGGGGGACAGTTTGGACACTGCCAATGAGCTCAATGTGTTTTTAAGAGGTTCAGCACATCACCAAGCACCTCCAGTAGCTGTAGCCTAATTCACCACCACTGCTGTCTTTGCATTCCTATTCACACCCCATCACCCCATAGCCATTATCCAAAGACCTCATCCACCTCTAGAGGTGACAACCAATTAAGTGAAGAGACAGCTGGAGAAGCTCCAACTCAGCAAGTTGGCCAGACCAGATAGAATCAGCGTAAGAGTACTGAAGGTCTGTGCCATTCAACTGAGTGGGATTCTTCAGTGTCTCTTTGACCTGAGTTTGAAGCTAGAGCAAGTGCCTAAGCTGTGGAAGGCACTTCCACATCCTGTCTGGTTCCTGTTCCAAAGAAGTAATTTGTCTCAACTATCAATTTACATTTACAGCATTTAGCAGATGCCCTTATCCAGAGCGACTTACAAAAGTGCTTTGCTGTTCACTCAGGAAATATCTTCAGCTAGTAGACGAGGCTAGAATCCAGAGATTCCTCACGCTTAGATCCTGTCAAAAAACAAATGTCAGGTTGGGGACTAACATGATTCAGAATAAATATTTATGGAGTTAAATACTCTTGAAACAGATGGGTCTTCGGTCAGCATTTGTACACAGTAAGGGACTCACTGGGGAAGTTCATTCCACCATTTTGGTGCCAGTACAGAAAAGAGTCTGGATTCATGTTTTCCTTGCAATTTGAGGGAGGGTGGGTCAGCTGTACTTGAAGCTCAAAGGGCTCTTGGTACAGCTCAAGCTTTGGCCATTGCTATGTGTGGATGTGTTGGTCCATTTTTGGCTTTGTAGGTCAGCATCAAGGTTTTGAATCTGATGTGGGCAGCAACAGGAAGCCAATGATGGGAACGCAGCAGAGGAGTTACATGACTTTGGAGACGTTGAAGACAAACCACATTGCAATGGTCTGATGGTCTGCATAGCAAGGCCAGCTAGAGTTGCAGTTCTAGTCTTGAAATGACAAGAGACTGAACAAGCACTTGAGTGGCCTCTCTAGACAGAAAGGGTTGAATTCTCCTGATGTTGTAAAGGAGAAATCTGCAAGACCAAGTCAGGTTTGCAACATGAGCCAAGAACTTTAACTGGTCATCCACAACTACACCAAGGCTCTGTGCCTCTGCAGATGGAGTGAACATTGAGTTCAATTACATAAGAGCAGTGGCCCTCACATCTCACGTCATGAAGGTCATAGAAAGGCTGGTGCTACTACATCTCAGACCTCATGTCAGCTCTTTTCTGGACCCCTGTTTGCTAAACAACAGCAGGTTGGTGCAGATGATGCAGTAATTACCAATTTCCAAAGGCACACTCCCATCCAGACCAGAACAACATAACAGTGTGAATCTCTTTGGATTCAAGTGCACTTAATACCAACCAGGCAGAAGATGCATAAAATGCATGTGGATAAGTCCATGATAACCCAGGTCCTGGTCTACCTAGTTCATAGGCCCCAGTTTGTGCAGATGGGAACCTGACCTTCATGTCTGCAGCATTGAGAACCTCAGGGAACTGGACCCTCCCCCTTCCTATTCCCTCTGTACACCAAGACTTTCAGTACAGGTTAGACCTCTGCCACCTTCAGAAATGTTCTGATGACTCTGGTAGTCTAGGTCATCAGGGATGGACAGGAAGTTGAATACAGAGACCTTGTGACCAGCTTTGTGGAGTGGTGTGCAAAAAAAGACCTGTTCCTTAATGTGACCAAGATCAAGGAGATGGTGGTGGACTTCAGAGTGGACCACAATCAGAGACAATGAAATACTGCTCCTGTTTTATGCCAACGTAATAAAGGCATATAATTCCTTGTTCCTTGCTTTCTACATTTGGAAGATCTGATCATAATCCAATTCATCTTCTGCCTGAACCAGCAGTGACCCGCATGGTGAAGAAATGCTCTAAGGAGATTGAAGAGGCTCTGCAGGACTGTTTTGAAACCACAGTGTGGGAGGAATTGTGTGATCCTAATAAAGAGGACATTGACAGGGTCATTCACTGCATTAAAGATTATGTCAACTTCTGTGTGAAAAACATTGTACCCAGTAAGACCATTTGGTGTTTCTCCAACAAGTCATCAATAAATCCTGACATAAAGGGTCTCCTAAAAGAGAAGAAGAGGGCCTTCAGTTGCAGTAACAAGGATGAGCTAAAAGATCTACAGAGGGGTCTGAGAAGAAGAGAGGGGAAAAACAACACTGGAATGGGAACACTGAGAATTATCTTCTTTGATTTCTCCAGTGCCTGTAGAAATCAGGCTGCTGAAGGGGCAGATTACCATCTACCATAATTTATGGCGTGGTCCGCTGGGGCAGCAGTATTTCGATGGCAGACATGAAGAGATTTAAACTCATTAAGAGGGCCAGTCCAGTCCTGGGAAGACCCTTAGACCAAGTGCAGATGGTGGGAGACAGGAAGAAGAATGTTAGCCAAGCTGGTATCCGTATGGTATCGGTTTCTATTGTATTGTTACTATAGTTACCTGCATAAAGTTTACGCAATTACATACTTAATATTTATAAGAGCACATTATTTGTTTTGTAGTTAAGTTGTTTTAGTATATTGTATTTTAATATAAATTAATATGTAAAAGTAATAGAATTTAATTAAAATTAATATCTATCTATCTATCTATCTATCTATCTATCTATCTGAGTGTATGTAAATATGTTTGTTTTTGAAGCATCACAACAGCACAGAATTCAAACAGGCTTTTTTTTCTAGCTTGGGAGAAAAAAAAATCCACTTTCTTCCAGTTTAGAGGTTAAAGCTCTGCACTGTTGAAGGATCACAGACTGTGTTATATCACGAGACATTTGAAGTACAACCTAAAAATACAGACATGAAACAGAAAAATGGGGTTTTAATGATATCAGTTGACAGAACACATCCTTGCTCCTAAAAACAGAAGCATTTCCGTTTTGATACCCGTTATGAAGTTGTGGGAAATGATTCCCTATCCAGTTCTGATCACTTTCAAACAGGGTTGATTCCATTGTTTAAATAATAATTAGAGTTAACACTTTAAAAATAAAATAATAATAGGAATTTACTATAAAAAGAGAAAGAAAAGCACCAAAAAGGAGCTTGTCTGTAACAAGCTCAGAGATACTTCGGTTGAGCAGCTTGTGGAGATATCAGAAAGTATATAAAGTACAGTTTCTCTTTGACTAACAGGTGGATGCCCATTGCTAGCAGCAAAGCAAGTACACCCATTGGCCCACTAGAAGCATTTGCAATTTTATCTACTTTTCTTCATTATTCCTCCCCTTCCTCCTCATCTTCTTCATCAGGAAGTGGTTCCTCCAGCTGCGCTGGTGTGTGTTTAATGGTGATGATGCCACTGAGGACAGCGTAACCCAGCATGGCTCCCACAGCGAAGAGAACAGACAGTATCTGGTTCCGCCGTTTGTGTGGTTCATTATCAAAATCTCCACCCTCAGCTTGTGGGGAAACCTTTCGGCTCGGCATCTCTGAAATGTGAAAAGAAAGGTTACAATACAAAATAGCATATTATTTAAAGTGTATTAGTTAAAGTGTAGGTTCTATTATTTAAATGACTACTACTGACACTGGTGATTTCAATCAAATATGAATCAGTAGTCAGTGTAGCTTTACGGGCTGATATTAAAGTGATAGTCTGTAAGGTTTTAGGTTTTGGGGATTTAGTGACCTCTCTGGTGAGAATGTGCAATTGCACCAAGCACATGCAAGACTAATTTTAAAGCGTCCGTAGAGGTGCACTCTCCTTTCAGACATGATGAATCTGATAATAGCAACTTTACATTCAGTTAGTCAGTGGAGAATTCAGAGAAAGCCCAGTCATGTCTTCATAGCTAGAGCTACTGTTTTCATTCTTCTCAGCATTATTGTATCCACAACAGTAGATTAGTTAAGGATAAAAGCATTTTTTAACTTTTACTTCAGGTTAATGTGTTCATTCATGAGTAAATACTGTCACAGAAAACTAAACATGGCTTTCCTCAAGGTGCAGCAATATGGAAATGATGAGTCGGTGGCTGTAAGTGCACAGCTGGGTATTAGTAGCTGTATATAAAGAATCACAGTCAGGTATCTACTTAGGTGGTTGTATAGGTTGTGTTTACAAAATGACAGTTAAGACAGCACTTGAAATTGTCAAATAGTGACTATATTTTTTAATGACAGAGTGATAAAACTGCAGTGTACTCCAATCCAGGTACACTACATTATGTTACATTATGAGCTCCTGACACCTTTCAGTAACCAGTCACTAATCAGTTTATCCTGGATTTAGGACTGTTTTATTATCTCCATGTTCAAAGTAGTTATATTATTGCAATTGTTAATATGTGTGGCATTAGCAGCACTGCAGTTGCTGAGCAAAAGGTGCAGAATCCTCTTTTAGAAACAGTGCATTTTAAATAAATACATAAAGACACATGATGTGGTCTGACAAACTCCCCTTAATTACTAACATTTTAAATGTGAATTTTGATCATCAATTTCATTTTGAACTGATTTTCATCCAGTATGAATAGATTTTAAAGTCTGACATTAATAAATGTCATTGTTACAGAGTCCTGTCGCATACACTGATGTGACTTGGCCAGGTCATGATCATCTCAATCCTGATACATTACATCAATCATCTCCATTAGTGTTTAAAGTTTGCTCTCACAACAGTTTCACCTCGACAAAAAAAATCCATACCTTTGCAATCGTAGGGGAAGTAGAGAACTAGGATGTTGGTGCAGAATTGTTTCAGATTGTCCAGGGAGTTGAGGTGCTGCTGGAGCTTGCTGTTGGGCAGCTTAATCTTCAGAAGGGGGGCCAAGTTCCCAAACACATACGCATCCAGAGAGGAGGGCCTATGGGGGCAAAGCACAGTAATGATACTGTTCACTTAAATAGTGTATGGTAATGTATTGGGTGAATTGTGCACCATGCATTATACTCGGTGTACAACCTTGTACTGCCACAGTCCACCTCTATGCCCATAGATCAAGTTCTGCCAACAGGCCTGCTGCTCTAGCAGTAACAATGATAATGTGGCACTGGAACAAGTTCCTCAGGTAGAGCAGTTCTGCTGATGTTTTTACATGTCAGTGTTACTGCCAGATTGAGAGCCAGTCCACCATAGAAAAATATCCAGACAGGAGCTGCTTAATGGTCAAATATTAATCACTGGACCTTGCATTATAGTTACTTACGAATCTCCAAAGAAGAATTTATGGGAGCCGAGTCTTTGGGAAAGAAGGGTCATACACTCCAGGGCATCCTGATAAAGCTGAGGTGGAAACCAGAGAAAATCATTACTAAAACCATCAGTTAAATCCAACAGCCTGTAGTCATATAGTAACCCTACCCTGCAAGTTGTAGCACTTTCCTCCTCTAACAAAACCAGTTAATCTAAAGAAAGGCCTATTGATATGTTCATTAGCTGAATCAGGTTTGTTCTGAGCAAAATATAAAATAAAATATACAGTTTTTAAAAGATTTTAACAAATAGCTTAACTGCAAAGCAGGTAACATTTTTGATCACATTAAAACCTGAAAGTCAAATCACACATTCACATTCAGGTCCATGAGTATTTTCATCATTTTACCTCTGTATCACTTCAATTGATTTGAAGTGAAGCAACCAAGATGTGATTGAAGTGTAGTTTATAAGCAGTAATTCAAGGGGTTTAAAAAATTAACCATTATAGCCATTTTTATAGTCTATGTGGCACTTCATATGACAAAAATAATGTTATACATAATGGTGTGGCACAACAGGTAACACCACCTGCAAGCCACCACACCATCTGGGAGAGTGGGGTTCGATTCCCAGTCTGAGCAACTATACTGTGCTACACCAAGAAGAGTCCTTGGGCAAGACTCCCAACACTGATGTTGCCCACCTCTGTAATGTGACTAAACTTGTAAGTCGCTCTATATAAGAGTGTCAGCTAAATGCCATAAATGCCACTAAAGCACACAGCCAAGAAAACAGAGTGGCCCTGCAAGTCCCCCGATTTAACATCTCTGGAGATATCTCTATGCTCCTACGCTCCCCATCCAAATGATGGAGCTTGAGAGGTTCTGCAAAGAAATGGCAGAAAAAAACTGGCGTGCCAAGCTTGTAGCATCATACTCAAAAAGTATTTGCTGCCACAGTATTTAACAAAAGCTGTGAATACTTATGTTGTGTTTTGTTTTTTAAATAAATTTGCAAAGATTTCAAACAAACATTTCTCACTTTGTCATTGTGGGGTATAGTGTGTAGAATTCCATAGAAATCCATTTTGAAATAAGGATGTAACATAAAATGTGCAGTGAATACTTTCCGGATGCAGGGTATTTAAAAAAATAGGCAATTTAATGTATATTATTTATTAGTATTGGGAATGTTACTTCAGATGTTTTCATAATGTTCATTTTCATCTAACTGGGAACCATTATTACATCACACCTTTTCAGAACATTCCTGTAACAGTACAGGCTAACCTTTCTGGATCCTTTTAAGAACATTGCTGAACATTCCTTTAATGCTCTCTGCTAGCTGGGAGGTCACTGCTGGTCAGTAAACTGTCTAATTACTTTCGAGTTTGCTAACTGCGCTCCCTCCTCCTCACCTCTTTCTCCAGCTGTTCTCCCGGCTCCAGTGCTGGGTCCCCTCTTACCAACCGGAGTCTCTCCAGCTGTCGACCATGCATGCGGTTGGGCAGCAGAAAGTTGAGAGGGAAGGGGATGTTTTCTGCATACCAGCGACGCGTCACATCCACATAGTTCTTAGCATCGACCCATTGTGTGTAAATCTGGAGACAAAGAGAACAGAGATGAGAACAGTAGAACAAAACCACCAACTGAACAAACATCATACATCACTACTCAGACCTTCACACACCTCTAAAGGCAGAGCAATGTGGAAACTGTGGTTAAATATCTTAAAGTCTGAGATTCATAGCTCAGTTCAGGAAACACGCAAAGCCTGTCGTTCTCATTGTTAAACGCAGCAGAGAGGCAACGAGGCACAAGTTACGTAGAATGAAAGTTACTGGATCCCTCTGGGCAGCCTGGACACTCTATATACAATGTGTACACACACACAAACAAACACTAACACGCTACAGTTGGTTTCACTCATCGAACACTTAAAACAGTCTCTGTTTTTGAAGAAGGCCTGCTTTAAGCCAGGGCTTTTGTGCTACAAGTATAAAGAGGAACTCCAGGAGTTCCCTGGAGTGATGGAGCTCCATCCAATCTCCAGATAATTTAACTTTCAATTAACTTGCAGGTGACAAAATAATACAAAATGTTTATTGGTAAAGTTTAGCTATTACTGACTCATTAATTAGAATTACAATCACTTTATTAATCCCAGAGGCAGTATTGTGTCAGTATCTATACACTATACCTGACTGGTGTATTTTTAAAGACCAGTTTGCAAGAGAACACACAGACAATGGTTTCTGGAACAAAGGGCCTTATTTACCAACCATTTTAAGTAGATATTTCTCAACATTTCTCTGCATTAGATTTATGCAGTTTTCAAGAATATTCTGGCATTTAACAATATTTTGTCATTTAGGATTTGTTAAATTTACAAGGACTATAGGATCCAATATTACAGGAGGAGAGCCGTGAATGATTCCAGAGACAAGGATTTTTTTTGTTTGGACTTGTTAGGATTTTCCAAGAACAAAGAAGAATTTGAGGAAAATATTGGTGAATGAATATTTGGACTTCAGTTCAGTCTCTTTCTGGTGACAGCTGCTATATTGTGACATCAAATGTGGCAAGTGTTACCTATAGGTTCCATGATGACACTTTAGGAATGATGGAAATTTCCTTTTGTGGTCTGCTTTTGAATTGAACTTGCTAAAATGGCCTGGTCAGGCCACACTGGAAATTGATTCATTTGTGCAGACCATCTACAATCCCTTCCCAGACTCACAAGCATCTACAATCTTTCTTTCTTCTTTTTTTAGTTGGATCAGGCGTGCTGTCGATCAGGGCAGTGTTACTCCAGGACCAGAATTGAGAACCACTGCCCTAAGCTCTACCTTGTCTGTTGAAAGCACCCTTTGACTCTAATAAGCCCCAAGCTCCACCTCATTTTTTTAAGGTGATCTCCTCCTGATTTTACTGGCCACAAGCTTCACCACACTTATTTGGAAGTCTGCTCCTGACAACAACTAGCCTTACACTCACCTGACTCGGATTGGCCCAGTCTGTTATTGGTTCACTGCCTCATTTGTTCCAATACCTCCACCTGAATGTGATAAACCCAAACTACACTTCGGTTAAAGTATTCCCCTTGACTGTAATTGGCTATAACCTCGGTGTTGTTTGTTCTTAGACCTCCCATGACTCTGACTGGTCCTGATCTTCAACAACATTAATATATAGAACAAAGCTCTTATAACATTATAATATTGTTCAAATAACAGAGAAAAACAACAGCCTCCTTTTTCACACTCCTTTAGAGTTCTGGCAGAACAATCACTGGTTGCCTTGACGTAATCATGAGCAGGTTATTTTACAGGAAGACTACGCAAACATTAACTAAGTTAGCTAGCATTGATTGTGGCCAATGTGAAGTATCGCTACCCCTCCATCCACATTTCCATCTCACTCTTTCTCCTCACCACAGCTGGAAGCAATTTCTCCTCCAGTAGCGAGATGAAGGCCAATGTATCCGCTCCTTCTTTAGCTGACAGGTCATAGTCAGCATTGTATTTCTGAAAAACAAGACAACTGTTACAGATATAATATCCGATTTACACAACAGACCAAAGTACCGAAACCACATTAGCAAGTCTAGATTTATTGATATTCAACTTTGCAGAGAGTATTTGATGACTTGAATGCAAATTGTTATAGTATACACTCTATTTGTTATGTACATTATCATCTTATTTCTAATGTGAAACTAAATACAACATACTATATGGACAATAGTACTAGAACAGTTGCTCATTCATTAATTCTTCTGAAATTAAGGGTATTAAAGTCTATTCTGCTTTTCTTTTCAGTGGCAAATGTGTTAGTGAGGTCAGGATATTGTATGATCACAACACCAAACCCAAAATTATTCAATGGAGAGCCATCATCCTAGAGAACACAGTTGAACTGCTCAATGCTGCACAGCCCATGCCTGGCATTAATCATGATGCCAACACATTTATGTTATTCTATTGGCAGTACTTCTCAACAGGGACTAGACAAGCTGTGTGTGCGCATTTGCACATCTGTATGAGCAAAGTAGTTGAATGCATAAATTAGAAGGGGTGTCCACAAACATTTGGACATGCGGTATATTATCTCCGGGCTTACTTGAAATCAGAATTTGAGTCAACTCGAAAATATCTGGATGGGAAAAGGCCTGCAGCTGCACACTGCTGACATGACCTGTCAGAGGCTTTTCTGTAGCTGTGATGTGATGAGCCATACATTGTCGAGCACCGTCCAGTGTGTGATCTCAGAGTGAGTGTCATGGAGAACTGAGAGTGATTTAAGAGCAGTGCTGATGCAGCTGCAAGCCTACAGAGTGAGATAGAATGTATTAATGTATCACTGTTTAAACTGCGTGTCTGGCTAATGGTGCAGTGTTTAGGCTGTGTGTTTCTCCTCCGCAACACCAGAAGAAGCTTATTGTGCCAAGAATCTTCCCTCATGAGTGTATAAGGGCAAGAAGAAGAGAGGAATCACTGTTGCCTTTGTTGTTCTAGACAGAAAGTAAGAAAAGACATTGAAAGAAAAATGTACTGACCTGTGAAGCTGCTCAAACAACAAAACTAGTACAGTTAAAACTGCTGTACGAACATCAAATAAATCCTGAGATCACAATGCAGTAGTGTAAGGGGTGGCATGAGAAGTCAGAACTGCTCTAGGAATCTCATGATAAAGCTGCAATTTCTAAAATGCAGAGAATGTATTTCAAGTATGTACATACAAGCAAATTTATTTGATGAATATTATGAAACAATGTCTGCTATATACAGGGACAACAGAAACAAAAGCAGGCACCTTACAGGACCTGAGTAACAGCTGTTCTGGTTTTCTCATGCTGCACTAAATACCCAGCCCACTGTCCAATTAAACACAGTGCCAGTCTTATAAAACCCAGACCGTAACTAACACAGAAACCACTACACAATGAGCTACTGCAAACCAAACCACAGAGCCCAATAAGCACGAACTTCAAAAAGAAAGGGCTCCGATGAGCTCAAATAGAGAGAGGCAGATCGAATCCACCTGCCCATTAGACCAAGAGAAATGGGCCAACATTATTATCAATAATTACTTGATACAGTAGCATAAATTAACATTATACATGCATTATAGTATGATTATGGACTATTGATTGATACCAATCGTTTCTTCTTCAAAATGAGCTATTTGTAACTGAAGTTCACTTCACTTCCCACAGAATCACAGTTACCATCACATCACACAGTGTATGTGCTGTTTCAGAACAGCTTTATTACATTTGTTTCATTGCTCGATACCAATCTATACCCAACCATTCTCCTTCACATCTATCCATATCCACATGCAGGTTGTATAATCTCTATAGAAAGCCAATGAACAGGAGAATGGGATGTAATTCCAAGCATCAGGCTAAAGAGGTATAAAGTCTCCACCACAAATATAAAGCCAAATTCGGATTAGTAGATAACAGTTGATTCCAGAGCCTTTTATCTTGTGTAAATTCAGCCATTGAAACAACGTTAAGTTATATTAATCCTGTGCCAACTGACGTGTGAAACCTTGGGTCATTCAAGTCTGTGGCAAACCACAGCACACCAATGAAAAAGAAGACAAAAACTCCTCTCAGGCACAACACTTCTGGCAGCTTTACTTAAATCTTTGAGTAGCATAGCATATAGCCCATGTACACATTATTATAATTATTGCTGAAATGATTTATCATCCGAGCCATGTATTACACGCTTGTTTTTGCAGGGTTTTTTTGTGGTGATTGCCGTGTGTAAATCAAATAGTCATTTATGGTTAGATTTCTTATTCATTGTGAATCAGTCATAAATTTTACAAATGTCCTGTAGTGACATTACATTACTACAACTTGCCATGTAAAAAGAATTCAGTCTGAATGGTGCTTAAGATAGTGTACTATCGTGTACTATACACTATTATTTTGTGTATGGAGTGGCAATGATAGAGACACTATTCTCCTTTTGCATCAGTAGGATGCAAATAGTGTTGTTTTAACTATAAAACCTCTTAACATATAACTGTGAGATGGGAACCACCATTATATGCTGCGTTATCCTGCTCCAAAAGGTTCCGTTCAGGCCGTGAGCAGTTTACTAGTGACCAGAGAGGGGGAACATTTTTGTCTTTTGAGTCAGCAGATAACCCACTGTGTCCTGACATGTTAACGACAAGGTTGAATGCCCGGTAAGTGAAGCGAGAAACCAAAGCAAAGAATTGTGAAGACCTAAAAATATTATATAAAATATAGAACTTACTTTACAACTGATTACTTTACATAATGATCATCATTTGGATCTTGAAGAGAGTGCTTAATCCAGAATGAGAAAACTGGCTAAATCTAACCTGCTGTCAATGTGCCGAGAATGAGCTTCCTGAAATTCTGTGAAGCAAACAAACTCTTCCAGATGTCACTAACTGTTTTCTGCTCCATGACATTTGTGCCCATTTATCTCAAACGTTGTTTTGAAATGTCCGATATTATGGAGCAGATTGAAACGACTTAAAAGGGAAAATGTAGATGTGAATAAACTGACCAATAGGACAGTTTGGACCAAGTTAAGACAAGAACAACATATTAGCCTCTAGTTCCAGAGAAACTACATTGCTTTTGAGGAATGTGGAACAGTAATGAAGAAATATGGAGGAAACAGTGGTATTCAGCCTGCACATGTAAATGTGATCCATTCTAGTTGATTTAAATCCACATCATTTACATTTTTTTTAATTAAATTAAAATCTAAATAAAAATTCAGTACTACCAAGTACTGACAAACCCTATGCCAATCAATATCAGATTTCTGTATTTCAGGTCGCAAAATCTAAAACACCAGTCATGTCCTTCAATTTTTCAGAAAGGACACATTCTCAGCTTTATCTGAAGGATCGTACAAGACCAAACCTTCCTAAGCTGCAGTTTAAGCTTTGGGAGTCCACTAGTGTTACATTATCCATTTTAAAAAGCAGAGATCAGAATATAAACAACAAATGGGTAACACTGACAATACCAAAAAATGTTACAACTTCCAGGGGGTGGGATACATTTCATATAAAATTGTGTCATTTAGTCCATCAGGAAATCATTCATGCATCACAGACTGTGAAAAGGAGTGGTATTTTGATTGGGATTCAGTTTTTGGGAAATAGTGACGGCAGCTCTGTGCCAGGACCTTGACTAAAGAACGTTTACATGTGTTACAAACTTCATATCAAACAGAGAATGTCTTTCAAAAGATTGAAATGTGTGCGTTTATATAAAATAATAATACAAATAAATGTTAGCTTAGAGCCAATGTTGCACTAGAATCCCAGAGGGTGTTAACAGAAATTAGTATTACTTACCTTAATGGGTTTTAACCGTGTTTCACTTTTTACATTTGTAAATGAAGGGCTAGGTCTATTTGTCAGCACATTAAAAGATTTTTTCCCCTTTTTATTACTCCTCTTGTGTGGTTTACAGAATCCGCCTTCACCAACTGAGCCTCATCCCAGGGAGCTATTCACACGTACAAAATTAATCTGATAACTGGAAAATTAGATTTTGGCAATAACACATTCAGTGTTTACTCACACTTCAGTAATCCAGGTCTACATGAGTTGACCAGTAATAGGATTTGAACCCTACTGTGGCTTTGCAGCCTGTCATTTATCAAATAATCACAGGATGTAAAATTCAGAACTGCCATAGTTATCTTTATAACTCAAAGTTATTGCAGGCAAAAACATTCATCCTCAAAAAATTGTTTATCTTCCTAGAAGATAAAAAGAAAAAAACCTTTATCTTCCTTTCAAATAACATTGCAATTCAACACTTCCTTCTGTGCAACCATTTTTTATGATGAGTGCATTTGTTTGGCATTTGTTTTATGGTTCCAAATTGCACATAATGCACCAATTTGTCATTATTTCACAATTTTAACACAATATAAAACAAGGCTCCAAGTCATTTTTAGTTGTGCTCTCAAAAACAGGTAATCATGCTGGTGTGCACATAAAAACGCTGGAAAAAAAGGCTCTCAACTTGTACACATTTGCTTTTAGGTCTAAACCTCATTGACCCAAAAGGACAGCTTTTCTATGTGACCTGACCCATGAAGACATACACTTTCACGTAAACTTCCACCTGTTACGTCCCATAAACTGTAAGCCATTCAGAGGAAGAAGAGGCCATTCACCTGTTTCCTGAGCTGAATAATGATTTTACTAGGCTGGGAAAAACTTCCTTCCTCCCTTGTCTTTAGTGCAGGAAGAATACCTGTAAGAGAGGAAATACACACAACTTTACAACACTGTCACCAACTATTAAAAACAAACTCAGTGTTGAATAAGATGGTCAGAAACATTATTCTCTATAGAACTGAGAGAGAGGTCTGAGATTCCTCTCAGATTCATGAACAGAGCTCCAGCAACAAAAAACAGCCACTATCTGGAAGGAATTACAGCCATTTTTACGTAATTTCATGGAAGTTGTGGCCTGTTACCTCATTATTTCATGACAAATTAAGGAGTTAAAAAGTCTGGAGTTTGATTCCTAGTGCTGAAATCTCATTTGGTAGCTATTCATGGGAACTGAATATACAACCTAAAGAGATGTCAGTGAAACAGGCCATCTTGAGGCTGAAACAAACAAATCTATCACCAAAGGTCTGGAATACCATGGAAAACAACCAAGTGGATGTAAGCATAATATTTTCTTGGTGAAGAAAAATCCTGTCACAACATCTAAGAATCATCTGGAGGAGGCAGGCATATCATTATCAAGGTTTACAATCAGGAGACAGAGGGTTTATTTTAAAATGTAAACCACTGTTAACACTCAACAGAAAGAGAAAGCCCAGATTACATTAGGCTAGAAAATATCTAAGTCTGCCCAGCTCTGGAACAAGATCCTTCAGACAGTCAAAACCAAGTAGACAATGTAGACTAGAGCATGGAGTAAGAATAGAAGGGTTCTGGCAGACACAGTAATGGCATGGGTAGGTATGACTGCCAACTGATAGAGATGGACTGCCGATACAAATAGCAAGCATACAGAGATACACTTTCTGCTCAGATTCAGTCAAATTCTGCAAAAAATGATAGTATGGCACTTATCGAGATATAGAATGACCCAAGAGTTTCTTAATGTTGTCTCCATGTCTTAACGAAATGGAATCTCACTGACCTCAACCTTATTGAGCATGCTTTTCACTAGGCAGTAAGACCCACAAACAAGCAGCACCTGAAGATGGCTGTAGCAAAGACCTGGCCATGTGGAGGAAGCTTTTGTTGATCTTTTGGGGTTAAAGACTGAAGTATCTGCAGCCGAATAAAAAAAATAATCTATATTAATCTATATTAATAATCATAATTATTAATTTTGAGCCTTTGAAATATAGGCACCATGTAAAAACCGGTTGTAATAATGCAGTTTCTTTGTTAACTCTTTTCAATTAAAGCTGGAAATCTAATCTGCAGTTATACAACATCTGTATGTCATTTCAAGATGTGTGTAAATTCAAACTAAATGCTTCAAGCTCAGCACAGATATATTGTTGAGGGCTGTAAATAAACAAGTGTCATCATCTGGAGAGGTGTTAAAAGACCTGTCACCACAGTCTCACCAGCAGATTGCAAAAATAAACAAACTCTAGAGGGTTAAATGAGTCAGAGAATGCTTGACCCTTTGACCCCGGCTTTCTTGGCCTCTAATCCTTAAATGGAGGAACAAACAGAGTGCTGCCTAAAACTTCCTTCAGCTCATATATCACCCCTCCACTCAGCCTCTTCACTTCTTGAACAGCTTTATAGAAGCATCATCAGGGTTTCGAAAGCTCTTGACAGGATATAAGGAAAGAGAAAAGAGAAGCAAATCCCTTCAAATCCAAACGAGATGTCGTGCAACTACATCATTTTGTTCCTCAGAGCACTAACATGGGTGTACCCTCTAAAGCACAACATGGTCTAATAGTGTACCTTTTTTATTTGAAAAACAAATACAATTCAAATCAAATAGTGTAGACTGGTGCTGTTCTGCTGCACCAGAAAGGCAAAAAAAAGTGCTCCACTGTCTCACCTGTAGGACTTCTCCAAGGGTTGGTAATTTTGTGAACTTTGAGTGGGGCACCCGCAAACTTGGCGTAGGCCTGGACAAGGAAGAGACAGAAGACAGTAGATTGAGCATGGAAAATGAACAGCGTTTTGTCAACTTTAAACTAAACTTAAGCTTGGAAGGTGTGCAGTTAAGAGATAGAAGCAAATCAGCTCATGTCCAGATCACGTTCAGTGTTCAGGGGTTCTGATCACAGAGGTGTTCTTCACTGGATATTTTTGGGTGATGGACCCACTCTTAACCTCAGTTTAAGACTCCAGCAACACTGCTGTGCTGAAGCTACTTATACCAGCACCACACATACCATCATGAACTCTACCATGTCAGTGTCAGTGCTGTGCTGACAATGGACCACCACTCCACTAATATCTGGTCAACAGTGATCCTGTGGTCAGAAACTGAGCAGTGATGAATGGTGAAGACGGAGGCAGATAAACTGTGGAGCAAACCAAATGGAGTTCAGTATCCAAC
Organism: Acestrorhynchus altus; assembly: GCA_034509495.1. Taxonomy (NCBI): domain Eukaryota; kingdom Metazoa; phylum Chordata; class Actinopteri; order Characiformes; family Acestrorhynchidae; genus Acestrorhynchus; species Acestrorhynchus altus. The sequence goes on from CM067505.1 coordinate 17,467,450, forward strand.
AGTACAGAGGTTTACACGACTCATGTTCTCCAAAGAACTGCCTAACCATAGTGCTAATACTAGCCTGTATTCTCCCAGGTTGCTCAGAGGAATGTGTGTAGAGGAAGAGGAGGAACAAGGAGAGAACATGAAGAGGGTTTGAGCTCCAACACGCCCACCATGGCTAAACCAGTCAGGAAACTGCCATTAAAGAAGATCAGACAGCTCCCCCTCTGCGAATTCCACTGTGGTCTGGGGCCCTGCGTCCCATAACTGGGAACATACTGAGCACACAATAAATCTCAGTCTTCTTTTTCAGGTTTACTGCATGCTAACAGTCATATTTCACAGGCCAACCATAAGAACATGTTTTTAAAAGCGACATCACAAAGTTTCTTCATTATAGTTGAGAGCAAGCAAAACAGAAAAACACAAGACCACAGCAGCCTGAGTGACTGGCTCACATATCAGTGGCATGCAAACACTAATGCAGAACACTGGAGCTATAAGAGGTGTTAGTAATAGGGCTGCCATTATTAATTAAGCAATCAAAAGGGCCATGAACCATATCTTACTCAAAATAAAAAGGGAGCAAAAGCAGACAAAGAGCAGAGAAAAAGAAAGAGCACAGAAATATATATTTTTTTTTTATCTGAGTGTGAAAGAATCTTAAGAAAGATGTGTCCCAGACAAAGGGCCAGTGTGGCTACAGGTTTTCAATCTAATCAAGCAAGAGGTTACCTGATCAGCTGTTTGAAAACTGAGACCAACTGATTAAACGAATAGAATCAGGCGTGCTTCAGCTTGTCTGGATTGAAAACCTGCAGCCACCTTGGCCTTTTGGGGATAAGATTGGACACCCCTTCCTGAATGAATTGCCCTAACTTAATTAATGGCATTTTGTATTGATCATAATTACCCTTTATTGATTATTCTCTCACTCCTCTGAAAACTGAACATATCGCAAACATAGGAAGGAATGCATTTCTTGTGGCATTTTGGAAAAATACCAACTTAATAAAAAAAAATTATATGCAGTATTCCTTATATGGGCATGTCCTCGGACTACAGTTTGATGTACTGTATATTCATGACTGTCTAGATGGCGTGGTGGTCTATTAGACTGTGTGGGTTCCGAGACTGCTGAAGTTGTTGGAAAAAGCTTGAGTATGAATGTCTTAGAATGACTTTTTTAACTGCGGTTGGTGCTCTGGACCGAGCTTTCCTGGAATGTAATGTAACTGCATCGGCTTATTAAAACCCAACCCACAATAACACCTAAATGCAAAAGGATTGTTCGTTCAACGGCTCAGTGACCAAAGACCAAATGGAAACCAAATGCCGGTGCAAGCCTATTTTCCACTGCTGTTGGAAAGTCAAGTCTCGCAGGAAGACAAACCGATCTATGGTTTAAGCTTCACATTATCTTTCACATTCAAAGAAACCCAGTCAGGCCAAACAGCACTCTCCAAAGATGAACAGGGCCCTCTATGGGTTACAGCTTTAAGCTTTGGAAATTATAGACTGATTCCCACATCTGCTGACAGATCTCCTCTCTAAAAGGCTGTAGCTGATGTGAATGTCACCAACATTTTGTGGCTGTACCATACTCATGAACATTGGAAATGAACACCAACACCACCAATTTTTAAATAAAATGCTACATATTTTCTGCTGTAACTGTGTTGCAGATACTCGTATCAGGCGTAAAATCAGGAGTCCAATGTGCATTACACAAATGACACTTTAAAAGGCTATACCGTTCTTAGATTTGCGTGGTTTTACTACAAAACTAAATTAAAACTAAATTAGAAGATTGTTTATCCATTTTTAATTAAACAGGCTGATTTGATTTTGGTGCTTTTAAGAACTATGTATGTCTGTCCAGACTGGTTGCTCTGTATTGTGCCTTAAAGGTGCCTGAAATGTTATTATAAAGATTTCACAAACCAAACATCCAAATGTTTGTGGACACCTCTTATAATGATTCCACTGATTGATAGTACATTTGGTATGGATTTAGGTGAATTTTTTGGGTGTAAAGACAATAACTATATACTGTTACATAACAATTCCAAAGTGTTGTATGATGGTGCTCTATCCAACAGTTTTGGGATGAGCTGAGGAAAATGACATTTTATGAGCTCATTTAAAGAGGTAACGTTGCCTCAGAATGAAAAGTTTTCTTTTTTTCACTGCTGTAAGACTATTACATAACAGTCTTAGAGTTTTGGAATTAGCCTATTTAATCAGTACATTTTTTGTGAGTTTGCTTTTGAAAAAGGACAAATTGTATTTGAGGTATGTCACATCAATGTCCCCAAATCTGTACCTTAATATCATGTGACGATAGCAGTGTCAGGGAGCAGTATATACAGAGCTGAGCAGAGCATTATTTTAATATAATACATATTTAATTAATATTTATATACACACATATGGAGAAATTTATAGACATGAGAAAATATAATGAAAATGTATGACTCATTCAGAATCAGTTAATTAACATACATAAACAAGTAAAGAACATAATAGTCTTTCATGCCATGTCTCTTGTTTTGGTCTTTGGGAAAGTAAAACTGTTATCATTAGTCTGGATTTAAGACCTATTATCTAAACCATGGTTGGTCACACTGTAGATATTTAAGAGATATTTAAATCTGTGTGCATGGTAACCATGGCAGCAAGAAAACCACTGACATCTTCAAAGGAAGAAGCCCACATCTTTGTAATTAACGTGGATAAAGAACAAAGCATTGATTAAAGTAAAAACGAAAATTGCATGCTGCAAAAGACCCACAAAACGTGCAGTAAAATCCCTTCAGGAGCCGCATAGCCTGCTGATCCAAAAATAACAACTAAGTGAGATGGCATCACTGCTCACGTGGTAAATTCAGTCATCTGAAAAGACGTGCACTGCAACGAAGGCCAAACTCAGGAGATGTTCAGTTGAAAAGAATGGTGGAGGTTTCTTCTTGCTTGTTTTAGCTGCTTTAATGAATTTAGTTTTGATAATTTCAGTCAGTCAGTCAGTTTGTATCGTCTGGGTGTTATACATCTTCAACTGTGCTTAATGTTTTTTTTGTTTGTTTTTTACACATATTAATTAACATGATGTTTGAACAACCAGTTTATGATCTATGCATCAGATACAACTAAGAGGCCAGAAATTTCTATATCTTAGTAAAAAATAACTTTTAGTTTGATTAATGGACACTGATAGATTTTAATTTAGCAAACTACAGTCTACACAGCTAGGTAGTCTATGTTTTTATACATTACTTCCAGGGTCCATTTATAATGCTATTTGCTGTTAGGCTGAAACAAAATTTAGGTGGAGCAAGCAAATATCCGTGTGGCTTTTATCAACTCTTTTCCAATTCCCTCAAAAAACTGAAGTTAGTAAAAAGTCTACGAGCATGATTTTTTTACATTTACATTTTTTCTTCTAATCTTTTACATTTTTTCATTCAAACCTACCTAACCAAGCCAGCAACACTATCCAATAAGATTTAGAATGAATCAGCATTTCATTCTAAGACAACATAAGGTTCTTAATGGGAATTAACATTTTTAAGCTCAACCAAAGTCGAATACATACAATTTATACATCAAAAATGTATAAAAATTAGCTATTTCCAAATGGCTGCCTTTATTGCTGCCTTTAAAAGCAGTCAAGGAGGTAGCAGTTCTTAGAAAACTTAAGTTATATATACAAAAATGTTTGACTTCTATGGCATAATAAAAGCATTCCATTTTAGATAAATATTTTACACAGCAAACAGATGTAAGAACAGCTTCTACACCAGGACCAAGCATGAACAGAACACTACCAAACACCAACACTGACTGTTTGGGATGGTTGAAAAGGCTGTGGGTGGGTCTAAACAAATGAGGAAGGAGCCTGGCTCCACCTCTGGTCTCTACTGCAGACTGGTTGCAAATTTAACAACATAGTGGATGATTTTGGCTTCATTTTTATACAACAGAAAGGAATGGAGTCAGTTCATCCATCTTTAAGATGCCCTCATTGGGAGCAACTGTCAAAAAATTTACACCTTTTGACGGAGAGTGTTGAGCAAGAAGGGCTCCTGTACTTAGGGCTGTACTGGCTCTGACTATACCTATACCTATTTTTATTTTAGCCAGATGCTCTGTATAGTCATACTGTATCACTGTTTCTCTGTTTCTTACAGTTATCTGTAAACACCCACTTAATTTAGATGCACTTTGTAAAAATAACAATAAAGCACCATCTCAACCCTATCATCCAACTAAGTACTGCTTTCAGCAGCTGACTGGCTGAATGGGGTTGGAGCTGGAACCTGCAAAAAGAGAGCACTCCAGGAGCAGGGTTAGTGACCCCTGGTTGACCTAAAGTCCTTCTTTACTATCTCAGAGTCGCGCGATGCATCATGGGAGTTGTAGTTTTTGCCAGGCACACTACACGCTTACTGCGCTGAAAGGTCTCAGTTTGGAAACTACAACCTAAAAAATGTTCACTGAAGGGAGACCGTGTGTTTGCGATGAATTGTCAGTGGCTCATTTGAACTCAAGGAGTACGGTCACTGGGGCTGATGATTAAATATAGGGCAGCTCTGCGTTTAACTCCTAATTCAGAAATGAACTAGAGCAGATCCGGTTCCCAACCGCTCTCTGTTCTTACCAGCACAGTTAAACAGTCCACATCCACCGAGGGTAGCCCGTGATCTCCTCTCCAGCAGTACAGCTCCATGGGGGCCGCCATGTCTGACAAGCTTCATCCGGAAGTGCGTCACGTTCTCACGCTCACGAAACAACGATTGTGTTTTGAATTTTACCTGATTGTTTTTATTTTATTTAATTTTTTATTTTTTGGCAAATACCAATCATTACATAACCATGTTAATCACAAATAAATCTTCTATTGGATATTTCCTCTTCTATTTATTTATTAATTTATTTACCTCCACATAGCACTTTATTGGGAGCACATGTAGACATAAACATTCATACAATAAACTACATAAACTCAGAATTAGGCAAACACATCAACCTTCAGAATCGGGGGAAATGTGATCCCACTGATTTCCCCAGTGAGCTTGCCCTGATTTTCAGGTGGGAAATTGAGAGTTCTTGTAGAACTGCCCATTTAATTGGATTTGGATTGGATTTTCAGCACAGCGGTCTACAGTTTACTCAGAATAGTATAATAAAGACCAGAGAGTGCAGTTCCTGCAGACAGGGATTGCATCTAAAGTTGGTTCTTAAGGTGTTTCTAGATGGTTGCTAAGGTGTTGCTATGGGATAGGTTTTGATTGCTAAAGTGTTGCTTTGGTATAGGAGTTGGTTCCCAATGTGTTGCTAGGTGGTTGCTAAGTTGTTACTATGGTTTAGTTGTTAGGTGCTATGATATTGCTATGGTATATGAGTCGGTTGGTAAGGTGTTCTTAGGTGGTTGCTAAGCTAGTTTGAGCTTACAGAAAGGTAACAGAAGTTCAGATATCCACTCTGTAAAACTGCACAGAATAATTGTGCAAAAAAGCCCTTTGTTGCCTCAATAATGGACACTTTAAAACCAATGAATAAAAAGAAATCCTAACATGTATGTAATGCTATTATGTTTGCAAAGATATAGTGAGTCAGTATGATATTATGGTCAATTGTCTATTAATGTCAAAGAAGTAATGGCAGACAGCTGTTAGTGATTCCTGTACAAGAGATAAGAATGTATGTTAAGTTGTTCTTTTTCAGCTAACAGGAAGGCAGCAAAATGGCCACAGTGTTTATATAACAAACTAAACACATTCTGTATATATTTTAGCTACTATTTAGTTATCATTATTTAGTACCTTAATTCTGGTAAAAAAATATTAGGAAAAACATATGTAAATAAATAATAAATACATTGTGATTGGGTATGTTGTTGATTTAGCCATTTTCTTGGGTTTATTCTAATGATCTTTAGATATTACAGACAGAAACTCACTCAATCAGTGTTGATTTGGGCTTGTGTGATTTTATTATATTGTCTCTTAGTGTGAGAACATTATGTCCCTCTCTATGATGCCATTTTCTATTTGAGCCACTAGAGGACACTGTCAGCCCAGATAAACCAGAGAGGAGTGACTGGTCTCACAATTCTGTTGCATGAGGGAAGATACACATGTTCCTGTTGGAATGGTTGACTTGGACAGCAGTGCATTAGACAAACAGCCATGCATATCATTTAATCATGTTATTAAAAAAACGTTGAAAAAAAAAAAACGTGTGAGTGGCCCCTTCATCTTCTCAGCAGCTCACACCCATAGCAGCCTACCAGGATTTTTCCCGTATTCTCTTGATGGTCAGTCCATCTCTGTCTTTCAACAATGAGAGGAAATAAGGTGGCAGTTGGCACAGACATTATTTATTGGTTCATTTCATCAAGTTCAAGAGAAGAAAAGTTTTAATATACAAAGTTAAGATTTTGACATACTGATGCCAAAGTTTCGTACAATTTATTTCTCCTTTATCTGTTAAAAAGGCCTTCCATAATTTGGTTTACACTGTCAAGCAGAAAGTGGATGGCCTTCCTCAACAGATACAGGAGAAATAAATTGTGGAATTTTGGCAGCAGTATGTCAACATGTTTACATACTAACTTGAAATAGACTTTTGTTCTCTGAATCTTGATACTGCATCTCAAAATAATTGCTGATTCCAAAGTTTGGCCTACTATATTTTTTTCTTCCTATTGACAGAAACAGAAATTGGGATGTTTTTCTCCTAGTTGCAGCACAATGGGAAAAAAAAACATTCATCCTTCATCAAACCGTTGTGACAGTTCAACTGAAAAACACTGCAGGGTGAGTTTATCTCTCAGAGACAAAGGCCAGTATCAACAGTCGAGAATCCCGTTGTCTATGTAAACACAAAGCTGGCTCAATAATAAGCAGCAGTATGTAAGCAGTATGCAATACTACACTGCAGGAGACACCCTTTGACCCCCTGAGTATTTGTATGCAGATGAGGCTGCTTTTCCTACCAGCTCTCATATTCCTACAAATACATCTCAGACATTGAGTTTTCAATATTGTGGAATGTTTAATTTTTCTTCCTAAAATAGTTTGACATAGCATGTAAACATGGTTATTCTGAATCTAGATTAATTAATTAATCAATTCATTCTATGATTCACATATTAAATAATGAACCCGTTTTGAAATAATTGTTTTTGTGATGTCACAGAAGAAATCCCTAACCCTATTAAGATTTAATTTGTTCATCAGGGGGATATCTGTAAATATATTTTTGCTCACTCACATTTGCCTCTCACATTAGGACAAAAATTAAATGTGAAACATAAACATGCATACAGACCCACTGTGCTTGCACACAGGGGAATTTGTTCTCTATATTTAATGCATCCACACAACACAGACACAGACACGTGAAACACAGACATACACACTAGTGAATTCATAAACTAGGGGGCAATGAGCACACATGCCTGGAGCGGTGGGCAGCCCTATTGACGGTGCCCTGGGGAGCATCACGTCCTGCCAATTCAGGAAATTGAACCAGCAACCTTCACCCTGGACTGGACGAGGACTGAACGGAGTGCTGAACATGATGTGCTGGGTAGGAACTGGACAATGAACCCCCAGGGCGACCTCTGACTTCCCCAGATGACAAGCATGGAAGTCTGCAACCATGACAAGATCTAGCACATTGGAGGCGGTTTCCCAGCTCCTTTCATCGGGGCTATGACCCTCTCAGTCTATAAGGTACGGAAGCACCCCACCTCATCTACATGATTCCAGCACCTCACACACAGCACAGATGGGAGATCCATCCAGCTCGACAAGAGCAGGTGGCACCTCACCTGGCAACACCTTGTCCATTGGGCCTGGGACTACAGGCTAGAGGAGAGAGACATTAAATAAGTTAGACACTCAGAACTGCACAGGTAAGTGCAGCTGGTACGTAAAGTCATTGATTTTCTGTGACCCCAAATAAAGAGCTATTAACTTGGGTTGCATGTTTCTGACATCCAGAAATTTGCCAAGTGACCATTAGTTTGGGAGCAATACCCTGAGGTGAGACTAACAGTGACATTTGAAGAATGCTTTCCAGATTTTGGATGTGAATTGAGTACCTTGGTCTCTAAGGATATCTTCAGGAACCCCAAAATGACTGAACACTTGCTTACACACTTCTTAAAGACTCCCACTAGTAGTGGGATTGGAGAAGCTGTTGGGTCTGGTTCTTGCCTGGATAACCAGAAGATAAAGAAGAGTGGACCCAGATGAGTAGTTGAGCTGGAACTTACAGTTTGTCCACTGGAGCTCCCTCAGGGGCTGGGTGATCCTGTAATTCTGCCTCAATGGCCTTGTCAACCTCGCACCTAATAGAGGAAATCAGGACGGCTAATGGGAGAATGGTAGCAGGTTCAGTAACCCCCTCCTCTCCCTCGTCATACTAATGTGAGTGGGCATCTGCCTCAATGGTTAGTGAGGGAAAAGTTGAAATGAGAGGGGAAAAAAAGGCTTGTCTTGCTTGTCTTTTAGCCAAATGTAGATACTCCAATTTTTATGATCCATGAGAACTAGCAATTTAAGGAGATTACCACTTCTTTGGGACAGTACCATCCCTACCCCTGTTTCAGAGGCATCCACCTCCACTGTTAAGGGTTCAGAGGGGTTAGGGGGTGTAAGGACAAGGCAAGACATAAAGGCATCCTTAAGTTTTGCAAAGGCTGCAGCAGCCTGTGTAGACCACTTAATACACATAGGGAACCCCTTTAAAGAGAAGTGATGGGTGCAGTAATACTACTAAAATTGTGTATGAATGTTCTATAGAAATGAACAAACCCCAGAAATGTCTTGATTTTACTATCACTTATAGCAACACTTTTAGATGTTATCTCGTAACCAAGAACCAATACTGACTGTATGTGGAATTCACATTTCTCTACCTTTACATAGTTTGTTGTCTTTGAGGACAGACCTGACATAGCCGACGTGAGTTTCTGAGGACAGTGAATAAATCAAAATGTCATCTATAAAAGCTACCACATATTTAACCAACATGTCTCTAAAAGTGTCATTGATAAAGGAATGGAATCCTGAAGGTGCATTAGCCAAACTCATGCCTAAATATTCATAATGAACTCTGGTGGTGACAAAAAGCAGTTTTCCACTTATTATTGCTCTCCTTAATGCGGATAAGTTCATAAGCACTACAAATTTTGTGAAATGTTGTTCACCTCTCAGTTGCTCCAGTGCCACAGATGAGTGGCAGAGAGTAGGCATTTTTTGTAGCATCATTGAGGGCTTGACAGTCAATACAGTGTCTTAAACCTCCGTCCTTCTTCTTTATGAAAAAGAATACAGAGGCTGCTGGAGACTTTGATGGGCATATGAACCCCTGTGCTAGAGCTTCATCTATGTACTCTCTCATTGCGTTCTTCTCAGCTTGTGTGAGAGGGTAAACTTGAGACTTAGATAGAGGAGCACCACTGATCAATTCAATAGCACAGTCGCTAGGACGATGGGGTGATAACATAGCTTTCTCTTTATGAAAACCTCCATTAGGTCTGTATAGACTGAAGTGATATGAACGGCTTGAGTGATCTCTGGATCCTCTATGGTGGTGGACCTAACAGCCAATTTGACTGGTAATAAAGTGACAATGAGAATATGGGGACCAAACCTGAATGTCTCTTTGGGACCATGAAATGACAGGGTTATGTGTCTCTAACCATGGGAGGCCCAATATGAGCAAGTAGTCTAATTTAAGAGTGATGAGAAAGGTGAAGTCTCATCTCAGCTGGCTTGGAGTTTAAGCAAGGGGGTTTTCTCAGTGATAGGAGCACCACCTACACCACAGGGCGCTAGAGACTGGACACCAGGTTTGCATGAATGAAATTCCCCTCTGTGTTGGAGTCACTCAGAGCTGAAACACAGAGGGGAATTTCATTCATGCAAACCTGGTGTCCAGTCTCTAGCGCCCTGTAATGTCTTGGTAGCTCACTGTGAAAGGTAAAAACAAGAATTTCAAGATTAGACTCTTAACTGAAACACTTACAGCATTATCATGTTTAACTTGTTTGCATTGATATGGAGATAAGAGCATCTATAGTAAGTTTGCTGTTTCTACAAGCCAAATTGGATGGATGGATGGACATTCTTAAAATTACCAAATACTGTGAGTGGAACCAATAATGGGCCAGTTTCCCAGACCCAGATTATGACTAAAATTCAGTGATGAATCACCATTGATATTACAGTTAACCTATCCAGATTCATTTGCTGGTACTGTTTACAGAACACTGCTCAAAATCCTGCTCAAAATATAGTGAACAGGCCTAAAATTACACAAGGTCTATAGAATGAAAAGCTGAGAAGTTTAAATATTGTAGTGGGTAATAACACAACCCATTTTCTACCAATAAGAATCCTTGGTCAAGATTCTTAAAGCTAGACTCCTTCTCACAGGCCTGTAAGTTCTTCTTTAAGAAATTCTTCTGTCCTCCAGTCCTTACCTCTATTAATGGCACCTGTTTGACATTATCTGTATAAAAGACACCTGTCCACAACCTCAAACTCGGACTCCAAACTTAACCATGGCCAAGACCAAAGAGCTGTAGAAGGACACCAGGAAGAAAATTGTAGACCTGCACCAGGCTGGGAAGTTCTCTGTATTTTTGGTAAAAACTCAACTTGACAAAAAATGCTGAGTTGCATGCCAAGAACACCATACCTACCTCTTTCCATCAATGAGAGCATTTTAGGTCTCCAGACTCCAGACTTCAAGACCATAGAAAATTTGTAGAGGGAGTTGAAAATCTGTGTTGCCCAGTGACAGCCCCCAAAATATCAATGCTCTAGAGGAGATCTGGAGGAATGGGCCAAAATGGAGGAATGGGCCAAAATACCAGCTCCAGTGTGTGCAAACCTAGTGAACACTAACGGGAAACATCTGACCTCTGCCATTACCAACAAAGATATTGAGTTGAACTTTTGTTATTGACCAAACACTTATTTTCCACCATAACTTACAAATAAATTCTTAAAAAAATCCTCCAATGTGATTTCCTGGATTTTTTTCTCTCATTTTGTCTCACATAGTTGAAGTGTACCTGTGATGAAAATTACAGACCTCTCTCATCTTTATAAGTAGGAGAACTTGCACAATCAGTGGCTGACTAAATACCTTTTCTGCCCCACTGTATATATATCCTTACTGTAAACTGACACATGATCTTATATGTAGTTTGTATCTCCACTGACAAGCACTGAACAAGCATTAAAGGGTACTTATGTACCACATAAGTCACCGCAAGGTCTCCAGCAGATGAGCTTTAGCAGTGTTTCTCGACCCTGGTCCTTAAGGCACCTCTTCCCTGCATATTTTAGATCTTTTCCTGCTCTCAACACACCCAATTCAAGTAATCAGTGGTTGGTATGGTGCAACAGATAACAGAGCTAGTAAGCCACCATGCCATGTGGGCAACTGGGGTTCAATTCCCAGTATGGCCAACTATGCTGTTCTACACCAATATGAGTGTAACACTAGTGACCCACATGTGTAATATGAGCAGCCTTATACGTTGCTCTGGATAAGAGTGTCAGCTAAATGCCAAATATGTAAATTAACAAGCCCTTCAAATATACAGGTGTGCCCCAAAGACCAGGGATGGGGGAAACACCGAGCAAGAGGAACACAATGGATCTGAGAAACTACATTGTCTGGAGTGATGGAGCTCCAGTACTTTTGAGATGGGTTGGAGTGGCAGAAGTAATCAGTATTCCGGTAATAAAGAAAACATGTCCTCATTGATGCCCTTGTTGTTGAATGCAATTAAATCCTTCCCAAAAGTGTAAAGCTTTTTTTTCAGCACTCCCTACTGATACCCTTGATCTGATGTGGAACTGTAGGCTCTGCTTTTGGGCACACAGTGTACAGGCCTGTATTTACAAATGTACTCTAAAGCTGGAATGTAGGGGAAAACTTTCAGGCCTCCTGTGTGTTATACTCTGTCTTAGAGCATGTGAGCTACATAATTTCCCAATCAGATCATGAGTAATACAACATGAAACCCAGCCAAGCACTCAGAACACTGTCTGTTCCTGGAAAAGCCTCATGTTTACTCCTTTAATTTAGTAAGGAATAATGTTTTTGAGTACCAGAAAAGAACAGAACAGAACCAGGAGAGTTAAACAGCAACAAAACAAATACGGCTGTCTGATTGAAGAACTTCCTTCTTGTCACATGACCACTGAAAAAGTACAGGGTGTATTATGGAGTATAGAAGACAATAGGGTATAAACTATTACAGAGTATCTAGACATAGACATATATAATTTAGACCAGCACTGCCACTGCCAGAGGTGGTGCCGTAATGTGAGAGACAGGCACTGATGTAGCAAGCGAATAAATCTTCATCATCACACTGAGGAATATCAATGCCTGATTTGGGAACAGCACTATGCAGGACAGACTGGCCATCCAAAGAATGGTATGTTCAGCTGAAGCCCATCAACAGCTGGACCAGTTATTTCAAGACTACGCTTAACCCATTTTTCTAATTCTGGGTTGTAAAGATTGAGATTTTATCATGAATTTGGGCCATAAAGTTTGAGACTAAAAGATTCAGACCATTAGTCTAATGAGAAAATCTAAAATCCATCCATCTAAAAAAAAAAAAGAAAGAAAAGAGTACAGTGAGTAATACAGAGGAAGTGTTTGAAACACATCCAAGTTCAGTGGACAGTATCTGGGCCCATGCCCAGCAACAAACCAGCATAAACCAGTTTAGACCAGTATGTGACTAGCTGTTTTTTTTCTCCATAATTTTATTCTAATCCCCCATATGAAACTGCCAATTACCCAACCCTCTGTCATATGATGCTCCTGACACTAGGAGGGTGAAGACAAGCATGTTTCCTCCAACACATGAAGTCAGCCACTGCTTCTTTGACCACCGAGCTGCTCAGAGCTCTGTCAGTTTTTCAGTAAGGCCATACCATTTATAAGCATTTAACCCAGGTCTCTCAAGTGATACATCTAGTAAAGTGACAGCTAATCGTCCCAAGTCTTTTAGGCTCAAACCTTAAGGCCCAGTTTGAAGATCAAATCTAAGCTTATGGCCCAGAATCAGTGGGTTAAGCCTAGTCTGAGTTAACTGTACATGTATCATCAGGAGAGGACTGTGTAGGTTGGTAGAGAGTAAGAAGAACTGAAAGAATGATATCATGGGGCACTTTCTCTTCCTCGCGTGTCCTGTTTATATATGGAGTATCTCTAGCAGTTTAATGTGGAGTACTGGGGAGAAAAGGGGACATCACTGCATAGAAACAACCAGTTGAAACCAGAAATATCAGCCATGACTTCCTATGTGCCAGTTTGTGCTGTATGACTTTCTTTGAATGTGGTAAGGACGTGACTAATCCCATACGGCTCACTGGGGCTGTTCCTGAATAAACCACACAAACACACTACACTAAACATCCCTCCGCCTTTGTTCACTTGTCTCCGGTCCAGCCTCCTCAGGCTCCTCCCTCTTCCCCAGGCCCCTCCTCTCCTCATGCTCCTCAGGCCTCCTCAGGCTCCTCCCCCCATCCGCCCCCTCCTTCCAGCAGCAGCTGTGCACTCGCTCTACGCACCCGCTCCACGCGGTGTCCACGCGCCGCTTCTGCGCTCCTATTGGCTGGAGCAGACACAAACAAGCCAGCTCAGCCAATGGCATAGGTGTTCACGTGCTAAGCCATGCCGTGCATGCCCCGAGCACATGCACAGCTGACAGTGATAAACAAGGCTAGTGAGTCACTAGCAGTATAAAACCCTGGGCTAGCCGATCGATCGCAGAGCTGTACGTCTGGTAGTGTCAGCGGATGCGCGTGGACGCTGAGATCGTTAGATAAACAACCCCCTCGTGTTTGAACGAGTCCAGAAGCCGAGCTTCGTACAAAGCCAACGTCTTCTCCGAGCACTGCAGTGTGAAGGGCTGAACATGGTGGCGATGGCTAAGAGAGTGAAGGTCTTCGAGATCGCTTTCAGCGATCCATCCAAGACCTTCTACACCAGTGGAGATAAAGTGGCCGGGAAGGTCCTGGTGGAGGTGGCCGAGGTGACCAGGGTACTAGCCATGAGGGTGCTGGGCATCGGCTGTGCCAAGGTGGATTATGCCAAGGGGAAGCAGAGATGCAAAGAGGAGATTGACTACCTGAAGTACGAGGAGGTGGTCCACCTGGACAACCAGCCTGCAGGTGAGATGATCAGATGATGATGCAGCTGGAGAAGTTGGTTAGTTGTCCAGATAGCTGTGTAGTAAGAGATGGAGTTTGTTTATGTTGGTGTTGAGATGTGGAGCTGTAGGTCTGCAGTTGACCTGCATCTAATCAGCCTAGTTCAAGAAGGATCACATCATGTTCAAGTGTATGGTCACATCACAGTATACAGGTCTGAGTCTGTTGCAGTAGTAAAATACAAGTGGACCTGTGAGTGGATGTATACACTATTTGCATGGTTGTTTTTTTTTTTACTGGAATCTTCTATGGTTAAGATTATTTTGATGGTAACAACGTGATTGATGTTATGATGTGGTGTTTCATCATAATAATGCATGAGTATTAACTAATTTTTGAGTAGACTTGGCAAAACTTGGAACAGTAAAAATGCAATAGTAAGTCTTAATTGACTATTGTTTAATCCTGCGCAGTCGTGAGTAATATGTCCCTACAGTTGCGGTAGAACAGGCTCTATTAGAACTTGACGTTCTCCCAAGCTTGGATGCTGACGCACACATGTGGGATTCCCCTGGAGCAGGGGCTTTCAAGACAGTCCACATGGACTTTCAGTTTTGTGTTCAATTTCCTGATATGCATGGAACAGGAAATGGATCACCTGATTTGGGTGTTTATCAAGCTGAGTGAAAATGTGGACTGACTGATCAGGGAAAAGGTCAGAAACAGCAGTCAGTCCACATCTAGAGCAGATAATGAGCACTGATTATCTTGATTCAGGTGTGGCCAAAGCTGAAATACAGTAAACACAGCAAAATATTTGAACAAGCTGGGCCTGGACTCTCAGCTTTGTGGGCAATAGGCTTATTTACTTGCAAGTCATATTGTGGTTCAGTTGGTCATAATTGTTGCAAAAGTGGTTTTCTGAAGTCCTAAACATTAAAGTGAATATCTGTTGTTTTTCAGACACTGATGGCTCAGTCCTCCTCCGTCCTGGGAACAAATACGAATACACCTTTGGCTTTGAGCTTCCACCTGGGTAAGTGTTATCACTACTTTGGTTTCACTTTACCATGCATTTATCCACTGCAGTTGTTATGCTGGTGCAATAAGGTAATAATGTGGTGTTGTTGTTTTTTGTTCTGTTAGGCAACTGGTGTCCTCATACAAGGGCAAGTTTGGATACGTGCAGTACTATGTAAAGGTCCTGATGGAGAGGCCTTCTCAACCTGCCCTGGAGTGCAAGAAGCACTTTGAGGTGGAGGAACCAATTGATGTGAACACCCCAGACTTGCTGGTGAGACCTTCTTTTGACTTGTGGAATTATGATTAGGATTCTTAGGTCTTTTAGTTGTTCTTGATGTGTGTTCCCAAAGTAGCTTCAGGATTCTCCAGCCTTTTTAAAGTTGACTGTAAGCTTCTATTATTTAAGTACTATAATGTGAGGTTAATTGAATTCTAATCCTCACACTTTGTGTTTCTTGTCTTGGCCCATCAGTCTCCAACAGGTGGCATGAAGGAGAAGAAAGTTACCTGCATGTTCATCCCTGATGGCCAGGTGTCCCTAAATGCCAAGATTGACAGACGGGGCTTCTGTGAGGGCGAGGACATCAGCATTGATGCCAAGTTTGAGAACACTTGCTCAAGAATTGTTGTGCCCAAAGCTGCTATTGTAGCAAAGCACACCTACCAGGCCAATGGCCGCACCAAGTTCTTCCGGCAGAAGCTTTCCTCAGTTCGGGGCAATCACATTATTTCAGGCATGTGTGATGCTTGGCAAGGTAAAACTATCCGTGTGCCCAAGATCAAGCCATCTATCCTGGGCTGCAACATCATCCGCGTGGAGTATGCGCTCATGGTGAGTACTGGTCGTATGGCACTCCACAATATTAAAATATATTAATGTAAAATAGTGTGGATAATTTAAGTTTGCATTCCATTTATGTACTTTATGTCTGAACATGCATGTTCTTCTGCCCTCAGATCTACATGCACATTCCAGGCAGTGATAAGCTTATCCTGGAGCTTCCTCTGGTTATTGGCACTGTGCCCTACAATGGCTTCGGCAGCCGGACCAACAGCATGTGCAGCCAGGATGGTTCAGTCAGCACAGCTTCGGCCAGCTGGGTGTCCTTGCGCATGCCATCCTCTGCACCTCCTAGCTACTGTGATGTGACCCGCAACTGCCAGCTTGACCAGCCTCTCACACCACTGCTGGATGACTACGATGGTGGGGACAGTCCTATCTTCATGAATGATTCACAGTTCCAGTTCCCTCCTCTTCCTGCCTATTCAGAGGTGAGTTTGATGTGCCAGCAAATTTGCCCCACTGATTAGGCATAATGCCAACAATCGTTTAGTGCTTATAAGCTTTAGTACATGTTGTGCAGTGGGAATGGAACCTAATTTGCTTCTCATTTTTCTATTGCAGGTGGAAGAAGAATACAATGGTAATGCACGTATGCTTCCAGTGTGCTGAGGGGTTTGTCACCTTCAGGACTGATGCCTGTTAATTAATGGGCCAGTTTCTACTCTAGGCTCTTAAATATTTCACCATTCAGGAACTGAAATGTGAGCTGAGAGGCCTTCTCAGGGCTGAGGAACAGCCTGGGTCCAAAGAAAGGCAAAGTTTGGCGAAAGAGGGTCTGCTGTCGTGACTTTGCGCAGTGTATGTGCTGTTCCTGGCCATCTTGCAAATCTTTCCGGGCAAACAGTGGGACTGATTCCATTTTGGGGCCTGAATGAGCACATGCACACTCGCACCCACACATATTCGATGTGTTTTCGCTGCTCCTCAACAAGATTCCTGCTGAGACATGATGCTGACTGTTGCGTATCATAGCCATATAGTCACTCCCAAGACTTCTCTCCAAAAGGGAGGAAGCACTTTTCCAGAGGTTTCCAGCACATTACTGAATAGCTTTTAGCCTTTTTGGTTGACTGATCTGCATTTATTACTAATCATTCCATGAGAATCCTCAGGTTTGTGAGGATCCTTTAGAGGAATCATCTATTAACATGCTGTGTCATTAATTATGTTTTGGTTTTTGTTGAATTTAGAAGTTGGTAAACCTAGTCAAAATGGAGATGGAAAAGGTCAGCGTGATACTGCATGTTTCTGTCTCAGGATACGAAGGGAATGTCATGCAGTTAATTTATCTTTATCAATCAGTGTTGTTCAATGCTGTTTCTTCTATAATGCACTTTCTTATGGATGCAGTGTGCTCTGTAACTGCCTACAGGGACAATTTTCTATATTAAGCCTGTATTTGTGTTTTGTTTTTGTTTTTTTCTGTCTGGTCTTCCAGTTATTTTTCTAAATAATTTGCAGCTGATATAAAGATCAGCTCAATTAAGACCTTCCACTGTATTGCATTTAAGATGTATCAAGGGCTTTGTTAAAACTCCATCTGTGTGAATGTGGGCTTTGTTGGTGCGCTTAAAGAGAATGCGACACTAAAAGTGCCAATCAGTGTGATGCATGCTGGCTCCAAGGCCTCATTCAACATCAGGAATTGCACTCTGTGTATATATTCTCAAGATGACCCATTTTCCTCCCCATGATATTTCGTTAATGAAGAGATTTCATGGTGTTCTTCCTGTTTTCGTTGTTTGTGTTCACTTCAATGTAAGAATGATCTGTGGCATGGTTTTGCAATGCATCTTTTTTATGAATATAAACAAACATGGTTTTGTACTAGAAACCCTATGGGTTTGTTTTCAATAAAAATTTTGAAGTTTAAATATGACTCTCTTGTTGTTTTTAGTTTCTCATTAACAAGTCAATTATGTGACCGTTTAGTGTTTCTTTAAATTAGTGATTATAAATGGTGTAAATTTTTCCTCATGTTATCTGGGTACCCCTCCTATGTTTGAGGTTTGAATATTATAGGCTAAAAACAAGGTATGGATCTTAAAGCATATTGCAAGGCTGTTGAAGTACTTTCAAGTGCATGTCCTTGTCTGCAGCCATGCATTTTATCAGTTAAGGTACTATTTTGTGGCAAAAGTCCAATATTCTACCTATTGAGGGTACATTTTATGAAAGCTGTACTTTTAAGTACAAAACATTGCTGCCATTGTACTTTTAGGTCATGTTTTTATGTGTAGGCCAACCCTTGTGAATAATTAAAGCTGACATGCATCTGTAATGGACATATTGCACATTCTGGAGTAACTGTCTTAATGTTCAGGGAAGGCATGTTCTACTCTGGCATCAATACTGGGGAACATCATACTACTCTATCCCACATCTAATACAAGAGGTGCCAATAGGTTCAGGTTGTCTGCTCCAGAGAATCTATTGGCAGTACTTCTCTACAGGGGGTTGAAAGCTGTGCATGTATGCAATTGCACATCTGTGTTAGCAATGGTTGCAAATTAAACTAGCTGAATGCATTCATTAGAAGGGCTGTCCTCAAACATCTGAACATATAGTGTATAGATAAACTGCTAATAAGATAATTAATTTAGATGAGCTGAGATTCCTTGCCAAGCATAACTTTATTAGCTTTTTTAAATGATGCTGACCTGCTACAGCTGGTAATTTCTCAGTGCCAACATTAAAATGGTTTGGACTGAACACATAGTAGAGTGCACAAGCACAAAGAACTTGGTGCAGACCTGATAAAAATGATTATAGATATTGCAAAGGTCAGGAATGTTTTGGAGCCAATCCGAAGATCATCAGTTTAAACATGAGTTGTTGGGAGGTGTTGCCACTTTGGTAATGTCTGAAAGAAAAAAAAAAGCGATAAAGACAAAGAAAGATAAACCCTTTGGAAGAAAGGTTATAGTTAAATAAGAGGTTCTTGGAAGAGTAAAAAGTGAGGCATTCAACCCGACAAACACTGTATCAATTGCAAAGCACATTGTTTGTTGCGAAACCAGATTAACTGGGTCTGTTTTGATGCCAGTTGACATGGCACGTTGCACAAAGTGGACAGAATAATGAAGAACTACCAGTCCATCAGCAAGATGGATGAAACTTGGATAGAAGTTCCAATACAAAAATGACACAAAACACCATCATCATTTTGAAATGGCCTCCCAAATTCTTGACCTCAACATGACCTTAAAATATGTGAACTGTAAATACTTACAGGAAATTCTTACAGAATTCCACAGATATTTATTTACACCACAAAGTGGAACAGAAAATATCATCCCCATCAAAGTGATTTAAATTCTCATCACATCTACAGTACGTGTACATGTGTACATGACGTATGTAAGGATGAGCTGTAATGAATGTATACAGCAGGTGTAAAGTTATCATTGTTTACTCTACACTAGGCTGTACTTTAATCTTGCCAGCTCTAACTTTTACACTTTTGTTTACAAAAATGACACTATTACACACACCAAGAGTAATGAAGAAATATGTATTAATTAAGCACATATGACTGACTGATGAAAACACACATTTTAGCTTCAACATAAAGGACCTTAAGATAGGTGCACATCACCTTCCCCATGGTGGACAGGAGTTCAGTTCTAACACATCTTTCTACTCCAGTAAAAGGTCCTTGGCAGGACTAACACCACATTAGTCTGAATTAAATGTAAGTCACTCATCCAAATGCCATAAATGTAAGTATAATGTTCTAGAATATTGGGGCTGTCAGTTTGAGAGACCAGTTAACCTTTAGCTTTTTCTCTGAATGGATTGAACATTATAAGGGATGGATTGGAAGATCTCAGAGCTCTTAAAGCCATGTTAAAAAGAAATAGGTCTAGACTGGTGTAAATAGGTGCCTTACAAACCTTAAACTCTGAAATAACTGAAAATGGAGAGTCACCTAATTAAGGAATGAATTCTGTAACTTCAGACAAATCTGTAATCATTTAATAATAGTAATTTACAATTAATATACATTTGAGGCATAATATAAAAACTTGACTAAATGCACAATCAGTTAGGACTCAAATACATAATGTTTAATATTATAAAAATAAGATTAATATAAAATTGAAAAGTTTCATTTAAGTTACTGAATCTTTAACCACCCTGTGATTCTAAGTATGCACTGGCCTGTTAAAATGTTTGTTACTATTATACAGTTATTATGCTGTTGGCATCATTTAGTGGATTATAAATATAATATATATAAACAGTATTTATGTGAGATTCTGTTGATGTTCACAGTTCAGTAATACAGTAACAAAATTAATTATTCCTTGTACTTTCAGTCAGGAGCTAATGTGCGTCAGTTTCCTCCCATTTCAGTCTGTGGTGCGTAACTGCTGTATGTGTAGACGTGCCTGACTGCAGTGCCATGGGTGTAGATAAGCCTGCCCTTTTTTATCTCATGGGAAACACTTGCTTTGGGAAAGCTCTGCCAGTTTTTCAGAATGGCTAGACTGCAAAAATGCTATATTTAACACAATACTAAAATAAATCATGAAAGTTACTCTTAAGTCTATTTAGGTTTGTCTTTCAGTGTATGTGTGTGTTAGTGTGTGTATATGTAAAATAATTGAAGCGATTACAGTCCCCATTCCTCTGGAGTATAGCATTTCTAAAGAGACCCCTGCACATAAATCAGAAATACTACTGTACATTCCGTTGACATTCAATATGCATGTAGACTCTGGCACCACAGTCCGGTCACGGACCTGCAGTTAATCAGACAAGACACAACTGGTTTGCTTTAACACTACAAAAAGACCATCTAGTAAGGAATGCTTAAACTAAACCAATGTCCAGTGTGCTAACTGGTCAGTATAAGCTAATTAAGCAGTAACCTTTGTTTAGTGCAGCTAGGCCTTATTAGAGCTAGGCCTTAGTGTACCTAGGTCTTATTGGATCTAGGCCTTAGTGGAGCTAGACGTTAGTGGACCTAGGTCTTATTGGATCTAGGCCTTAGTGGAGCTAGACCTTAGTGGACCTAGGTCTTATTGGATCTAGGCCTTAGTGGAGCTAGACGTTAGTGTACCTAGGTCTTATTGGATCTAGGCCTTAGTGGAGCTAGACCTTAGTGGAGCTAGACCTTAGTGGACCTAGGTCTTATTGGATCTAGGCCTTAGTGGAGCTAGACCTTAGTGGAGCTAGACCTTAGTGGAGCTATGCCTAATTGGTGCAAGACCTTAGTGGAGTTAGGCCCAAAATTTGTGACAAAGACGTTAGTGCTAAGGTAACAGCAGTGCACATAAAAGTTTTTTGGTTATCCTCAGTTAAACACATTATCTCAGTCAGTCATTATCCTTAATAGGGTTCTATACACACACATAGGGTCAATTTAACATGGCTAATTCACCTAACGTGCATTTTTTGGCAGTGGGGATCAGATCCACAATCTCAGGAGCTGTGACACATGTACTACCTCCACCACCACCAATTAAACACAATCCAAACACATTTAAACCAGATCATTGGATCCCATGTTTGCTTTTTTAATCTCAAGTATGGAACTGACACTTGAGTATGTATTGTTGTCCTACAACCATGTACAAATACACAGTAAAGTTATGTTCCTCCAGGACTATGATGTAACATATTTTGGATCACCTGGGTGCAGTTTAATGCCGCAGTAAAACTGAACACCTTTATTGATTGGTGTGGCACAACAGGTACCACCATCAGATAACCACCACACCATGGAACATTTCGCAATGGTGTTGAAAGGCTGCAAGAAGGTCTGTCAATAACATCACAGAAATAATATTGGAATGGGATGTTTTGAAACAGTGGGATGAAATGATGGTTTGGATCAGAACATTATTAGAATGTTTCTTACACAACATTCCCAGATAAATAAATAAAATCCATTACTTGCATTACTTTTTGAAATATGATTACCAAATTTGCAGTGTATATTCAACTGTGAGAATAAACAAGGTCAAACTGAACATTTTTGGAACCAAAATTATACTGATACTAAATAGGTATCAGTATAATGACTGAGTAACTATTCTGCAACTGACCCATTCTTGATAATTAACTGGGATAATAGGAGGGTCAGATCGGCCAGGCAGTAAAATGAGCCAGGCTTATCATTTAGTGACCTATTCTATGGTTTCTGCTTTCACTACTGAGTTTTGGGAGCTCATGTGAGAATGTCCCACTCAGAGTGACCCAATGTGCCTTTGAAGGCATTTTTTCTTGTCTCTTGAGTGTTTTCAATGGCCAGCCAGCACAAACATAGCTCACATTTATTAAAAAACAGAAAGTCCTTCAGTTGGTCTTACATGTGGGCAAGGGCACTTTCACTTTCCTAATGAGAACAAAGGTCTCAGCTAAACTTTGCTGGAAGCAATTATTCATTATCTGTGTTTACACTGTTTCTTATCTGATGTTGAGACTATAAGTTGCCAACAATGATATCCAATCTTGTAGGTGCTATATTATCACATTTTCAGAAGCAAATTGCTGCTATGCAAACTACAAAGTACAGCACAGCACAGATACTGAATAATTCATAACAGTTACTGCATAAGTTGTAGTAGATGATGAATAATTCATAGTAGATACTGAATAATTCATTATATGTAGTTACTGAATAATTTATATTAGACGCTCAATAATTATTTGCCGAATAATATAAGATACTGATTGATTCATACTGACACTGATACTGACTGATTCATAAAAGTTCCTGAACAAATTGTAGTAGATAATGAATAATTCATAGTAGATGCTGAATAATTTATTATATAATTCCTGAATAATTGATAGTATTTACTGAATAATTCATAATAGATACAGATTAAGTCATTTGTGATAGTGAATAATTCATAGAATTTACTGAATAATTCATAACATTTACTGAATTATTGTCTAAGTGCTAAATCGATGGATGTACTCCTGATGTAGGATTTATTCAACAGAACAAAATCACCAGGATAACAACAGAAATGCACAGCACACACACACACTGACATTAATGCGCACAAATTGACAAAGACTGTTTAAAACAAAGGACCTTAAATATACAGACAAGAATATAAACACCTGGGGCTGGATTATAAATGGGCAGGTTTACAAACAAGACACAGGTGGGATGGGGCAGAGCTATGTAAAACAGAAGATGCGCCAGGAGACATGACACAAGACTGGATGGGAGACTGGACCTGGGAAACAGGGGACACATGAGACAGGACAGGGAACTGGACTGGAGACACATGAGACTGGATCTGGGGAAAGGGTGACATGACAGGAGACTGAAACTGGGGAACTGGAAACTGGATGTGAGAAACATGGGGAACACAAGACAGGACAGATGACTGGACTGGGGG
Source organism: Acestrorhynchus altus (assembly GCA_034509495.1). NCBI lineage: Eukaryota > Metazoa > Chordata > Actinopteri > Characiformes > Acestrorhynchidae > Acestrorhynchus > Acestrorhynchus altus. The sequence continues at coordinate 17,490,876 of CM067505.1, forward strand.
AATAGAGATGCAACAGGGGACTGGACTGGGGAGCACAAGAAGTACCAGAACTAGGCATGGGAACTGGCACGAAAACACTTACAAGGACTGACACATAAACAGTGACATGGATGAGGATAACAAAACCAGAAACAAGAACAGGGATATGAACAGACACAGGAAAACAGGAACAGATATGGGAACATGAGTATGGGCATAAACTGGGACATGGTCACAGACATGGGCACAGACATGGGCATAGACATAGATTGGGATATAGACCTAGGCCCAGAACTGGCTAACATCCCTTGCATAGTTCGAAGAGCCAGACTGGGCACTGTTCTGGAGGCCAACAGAGGGATAGATTGTCTATTAGTCGACCCCGAAAAAGACATGGAGAGTGCTGCGGACAGTTGAGCAGCATCTGGCACTGCAGACATTGGAGCAGATGCAGTGGGAGCTGCGAACACTAGAGCAGATGCGGCAGGAGTGGCGAACACTGGAGTTGAATCTGGTGCCGCAGATCCAGGAGCAGGTGTGATGGGCGACATCGCTGACGACACAGGAACAAATACAACGGATGAAGATGTTGAAGCACTGGCAGCTGGCACTGCCATAGGCATTGAGGCTCTGGTAGTGGGAGCCTCCGATGACAAAGTAGCATGAGTGGCCGAGAGTGACAATAACAATGAGCATAAGTGGTGGGATCAATGGGCGCTTGCATGAGGTTGTCGATTAAGTTCCATGGATTAGAAACCCCCTAAACCGCGTCTAAGGCAGCCTCACTTTTAGAAATCATGTGGGGAAGCAAAACTAAATGATGGGTGATGATGAAGACAGACATGGGAGTTAAACATGACAGATACTGTCCATGACAATTATTCATAACATTTACTGAATAACGTATAGTAGATGCTGAATAAGCCTTAAGTATAATTATTGCATAAAAATTGTGCAATTGACCAAAAAAATTCCTAAGCAAACAGCCCAATCGGTCAGCTCTAACCGTTTACAGAAGGACGCATGGTCATTGTCAATGTGTGGGAGATGAGTAGCTCAGCAATTTGAAGCAAAAACAATAGTGAAAGGTCATGTCTGACATTACCACAGTGGAATGATCCAGTCTTGATCACTAACCAGGACAGTAGGAGGGTCAGATCAGACAGGCTTACAAATCAGCAGTAAAAATCTGAGAGGTTTGTGACTCAGTGACCTATTCTATGACTTCTGCTTTCACCACAGTTTTGGGAGCACATATCCACCACAACTGAACAGCTGATATGACTTATAAGCCATCCTCCATGTTCCCCTAAAGATGAGTTGTTTTTTTCTGGGATAGGGGTGGTTTTACTGTTTTACTCTGTGTGTGTGTGTGTGTGTGTGTGTGTGTGTGTGTGTGTGTGTGTGTGTGTGTGTGTGTGTGTGTGTGTGCGTGCGTGTGTGCGTGTGTGTGTGCGTGTGTGTTTGGCTACAAGCCTGTTTGCCATAATATGAACTGGTCATCTGGTAATTAGACTGAATAAACCTACTTGCATTTTCATCCATTCTCTTTGCCATGACAGAAGACTGTAAAATGCTGACAACAGGAATGTTAGCTTTATTGCAGCATGTAAAAATTATAGCATTGACTGCATCAAAGATACAGGGTGAATATATTACTTAAAACAAGGAGCTATTTATAGTGGGTCAGAGAAGAATTCTTAGTTGAATCGTAAATCAAGGAGTTATTGATTTGAACAAGTGTAACTCACAGAGCTACAACCAATCACAACATCCTCAGCAACCAACTGAATGTTTGAATACATTTAAAACAGCAGGTAAGTATACAAGAAGCACACCCTTACACAACAGACATAACACAAAAATGGCAATGAAAACCTCTCTAAGCATTCATTCATTCATTCATTCATTTTCCAAACCACTTATTCCTGAATAGGGTCACGGGTGAGCCGGTGCCCAGCCGGCAACTCTGAGCGCAAGGGCGGGAAACAACCCTAGACAGGGCACTAATCCATCGTAGGGCACACACATGCACACACACATCCACACACTAAGGGCCACTTTAGAGTCACCAATTCACCTATCATGCATGTCTTTGGACTGTGGGGGAAACCGGAGTACCCGGAGGAAACCCACGCGAACACGGGGAGAACATGCAAACTCCACACAGAAACTTCCCAGGTCACCCCACCCAGGGATCGAACCCAGGTCCTTCTTGCTGTGAGGCAACAGCGCTACCCACTGCGCCACCGTGCCGCCCCTCTCTAAGCAGTAACCCAAAATTCCCAGTAACAATGATTTTTGATAACTTCATTTTCTTTGTGACAAACATCAAAATATTTTGACTTGTTAACAAATTCATAGTTCCTTATATAATCCATCCATTCACCCATCCTCTTAACCACTTCATCTTGGTTAGGGTTGTGGTGGGTCTGAAGTGTACCCAGAATCATTGAGCGCAAGTTAAGAATACCCCCTAGACAGGTCACCAGATCATCGCAGGGTACCACACAAAGGACATGCAAACTACACCTAGAAGGCATTTTAACACAGGTAATTAACCAACCATATGTAGTTTTGGGAGTGCCTGGAAGAAACACACATGGACACGGAGAACACACCAAACACAAAGACAGTGACTCAAGCGGGGATCAAACCCATAACCCCAGGCCCTGGAGCTGTCTGACATATACTGATGGGGTATAAGCATAAACCTAAAGATGCACACTTCAGACACCAAACATGTCTTTGGTGAATGACTAAAACTGGAGTAAGAGTAGGTGAATTCAAATTTGTTGAATTCAAATGAATGGTCTCTCCAAAAGGAACCAATTGTAAATTGTATTGTTGATTATCTTTACAAGAACACTGAAGCACTTAAAGCATTAACTGGAAGATATTTAATCCAAGCTACATTTACATTTACATTATCCAGTGTGACTTACAAAAGTACTTTGCTGTTCACTGAGGTATCCTTAACTAGTAGAAAAGTTTGGGATTTGTAGGCCACATCAAGATTTTGAATATGATGTGGGGAGCAACAGGAAGCCAATGAAGGGAACACAGCAGAAGAGTTACATGACTAAATTTAGGGACATTAAAGACAAGCTATGTTGCTGTATTCTGGATGAGTTGCAAGGGCCTGAAGGTCCACATAGGATGGCCAGCTAGAAGGACTTTGCAGGAGTGGCAGTAGTCTAGTCTTGAAATGATACACTGAGAGAAATCCATAAAATTGATTTCTGGAGTTTTTCCTTCTCCTCAACATTTTACATTTACATGTAATTGGCTGAAGCTGCAGGTTTCCATAGTACTTGTAAAACAAATCCCAAGACTCTGTCAGTAAATGTAAACTTAATCATTAGGAGAATGTAGGCAGAGATGTCCACCAGTTGTTGACCTCTGACCCTAATATTAAAGATTTTGGCCCATGGTTAACACATGCCCAGCTGGGTAGAAGAGGGATCAGAGTTTTAGAGTACCATAACAAACTCCTCTGGTGTGACAGCAGCAGCTCAAGGCCAGTTAAGCTCCCCAGAGGAGGAAACAGGTTTACATGCACAACTGTGAACGTCAAGGACACGAAAGAGTTTTTAGAGAGAGTATTTTGGAATGACTGAGACAGGGTCACAGGCAAATGGAAATAGCCAGAATTACCTTAAAGGAGAAATACACCTGAATACACTAGAATTACAGTGTATCGAGAAAGTATACCCAGTGCTTCATGATTTTCACATTTTGCAACAGCCTTATTCCATAATGGATTCAAATTTTATTCCCAAAATTCTACACACAATACCCCATAATGACAAAGTGAGAAACGTTTGTTTGAAAACTTTACAAATTTATTAAAGATAAAACACAAAAATATAACATGTACATAAGTGTTCACAGTCTTTGCTCAATACTTTGTTGAAGCACCTTTGGCAGCAATTACAGCATCACATCTTTTTGAGTATGATGCTACAAGCTTGGCACCTGTTTTTAGGACATTCCTCTCATTCTTCTTTGCAGAACCTCTCAAGCTCAGATTGGATTGGGAGCCATGGTGCACAGGCATTTTTAGATATCTCCATAGATGTTCTATTGGGTTCAAGGCTGGATCTGGCAGGGCTACTCAAGGACATTCACAGAATTGTCCCAAAGACACTCCTTTGTTATCTTGACTGTGTGCTTAGGGTCATTGTCCTGCTAAAGATAAATCTTTATCCCAATCTGCAGTCTGCAATCTGTATTGCTGCAGTCATCATTCCCTCATTCCTGAATAGTCTCCCAGTTCCTGCTGCAGAAAAACATTGCCAGAGGATGATGCTGCCACCACCATGCTTCACTGTAGGAATGGTATTGGCTAGGTGATGAGCAGTGCCTGGTTGCCTCTAGACATGACACATGGCACTGAGGCCATCTATCCATTCATCTTCTATACCGCTTATTCCTGAATAGTGTCACGGGGGAGCTGGTGCCCAGCAAGCAACTCTGAGCGCAAGGGCAGGAAACAACCCTAGACAGGGTGCTAGGCCATCATAGGCCTCAAAACTCACACACACACTAAGGGCCACTTTAGAGTCACCAATTCACCTACCTCACATGTCTTTAGACTGTGGGGGAAACCAGAGTCCTTCAGACAGGCTGTCATGTGCCTTTTACTAAGGAGTGGCTTCCATCTGACCACTGTACCAATTTTGAGGGGGGATGAATTTAATTTTAGAATAAGCCTGTAACATAACAAAATGTACAAAAAGTAAAGCACTGTAAATAAATAGATTCTTATATATCATTGCTTATAGATAAAAAAAACCCCCAGTGTATCTCCATTTTTGTCATGTTCATTTTTACTTTTTGACAAAATTTGAAACTGGGACTCAGACTCAGCTTTATTGCCAATCAAACCATATGACAAGATAAGAATGAAATACAGTTACTCAAATAAAATTACAATAAATTCTGATAAAATATAAAACCATTAAACTAAGATAGCTAAAATAAATATGTAAATTAAAAATAATATGTATCTAGGTAATACCTTATAAAGTATTGCACAATGTACTGCAGCAGCAAAAGCTCGAGTTGGTTAAGGTGTGGTAGTACTAAAGTAGCAGAAGAAACTATGTTGCAACAGCAACAGTGCAACAGTTCTGTTTAGTATATTTTGTATATACATATATGGGCATGAAGTAAATCAGCAGTCAGCCAGTTGTTCTGTTCATTCTGTCAAAATTTACTGATAAATGGACCAATAGACATTCTCTGAAATCGTTTGGCATTAAAAGTTTCTGTATCTATTTACATCAGAGTTTAAGAAGGGATTTTTTCCCCTCTATTTTGGAGATACAAGGATTTGGCACAACAGCTACGATATATATATATATATATATATATATATATATATATATATATATATATATATATATATATATATATATATATATATATATGTATATAATACATAAAGAACATGAATAAACACATGCATTTATTAACTTTACCATGAATACCAATTGCAATTGATTAAATTTAAAACTAACCAATGATTGAACTTATAGGCCATCTACTTATAACAAGCTGAATACTTTTCTCAGCTGTTCATTTCAATTTGCTGCTGCTTAGGGATGAAACAAGCAACATGAATACACAAAAACTGGACAAATGTATATATCACTCCTTTGAAGACATTGGTAAGTTTTTTTATTTTATTTTTTATGTTAAATGGTTTGTGTGTGTGTGTGTGTGTGTGTGTGTGTGTGTGTGTGTGTGTGTGTGTGTGTGTGTGTGTGGCCAGGCTGCTATTGTAAATAACTACCTGCTTAAAAGTTAAAGGTTAAAATAAATAAATAAATAAATAAATAAATAAATAAATAAATAAATACTGTAAATGTATTCATTTATTTACACTTAGAACATTGACAACTGTAAATGTAATTTGAATGAGGTGTCCAAACTGTAAATTGTAAACAGTAAAAATATACACAAGTCCTTTCAAAGAACAGTCACACACTGCATAGCACTGCTGTTTATATCACCTCAGATACACATGAAGCAAGACTTCAAAATACATTTGGTTCTCATGAATCAGTGGTCAGTTAAACATCATGTCATCAGTGATAGAGCTGTGAGGACCTGACAAGCTGGCAGAAAAGGTAGTACACAACTGGCATAAGGGCATTGTTTCCATGCCATATTTGTAGCTGCCTGCGAGCAGCCATGTGAACCAAAGAGAAGAATGTAATCCCAGTTATGTGAACCAGAGATGAGAATTCCTATCCCTTGAAATTTGTGTCCACTAAACAATGCCATACACTATATTCTGCACTGAATCACATATCACATTACTTAATGTGTACTTTATTTTTTTTTTATTATTATTATTATTACTACCACTAACCATATTAACGATTATAGCACTACACTCATGCATAAGAAAGGATGTGTTGGTAAGGTGACCTCATATTTATTAACAATTATTATTAAACATATATATATATATATATATATATATATATATATATATATACCCATGCCCGAAAAGGTGGGCTACAAAGTTATTTTCACAAAGGCAGGACTACATGGCTTGGACATGATTATTTCCTATTTGATGAAGTTTGATGAATGATATTTAATACTGTGGATATAATTGTATCCATTTTAAACATGGTTATGTAATAAAAAAGGGGTGGAACCATAAAACCCATTCAGAGTAGTCCAAAATAAGTATAAAAGCTTTGTGTTTTGTACACCGTTTTGAGTTCTTTGCCATGGTACCTGATTAAAATCTGTAAAGAACTTCACCTTTCTCTGAAAGGTGTCCTCAGCTGCACTTATTTCTAAACTTAGTGGATTAGAGAACTAACTTGATTTCCCTTAGGGGAGTCAGGTACAATGTCAGTTTAGGCACGAAAAAATAGTGAAATATAGGGATGTGCTCTGGTGGAGGAATGCTGTCTGTGCAGTAATTTGTTTAACAGCAGGTTAGTGCCTGAAGCAAAGTACATACAGACAGATTAAGCAGACATGAAAGTGTTACTGTATGTCATGTGTGATGATCTGTGATGTAATGAGCTATTCAGTTACAGACTGTTGATATTGCCGCCACTGCATAGGCATTTGAATTCAGAGCACAAATAGGTAATTTACCTGAACCAGGCTCCAGTGGAGTAGTGGAGTGGAGTAATGGAGTGGAGCTTTTCTTAAAGTCACGTATTATGTTTTTTATCATATTGTAGGGCTGTTTACAGATGATGTGATTCAATTGATTTAATTCATATATATATATATATATGTTCATTGTTTTCATTGTAATCTGTGTTTACATGCATTGCAATATTGGGATTAAAACCCACTCGTGATGTACTTCTGACTGAACATAAAGACTGATTGAAAGAAGCAAACTTCAGGTCAATCAAAATTGGATGATTGACTGCATTTATGGTTTTATGATATTTGATTATCTGTATATAATAAACTATAGTATGCATGTATCACTATAATTACTCTATAGTTAAGGACACACCAGCCCATATTTCATTCTTTGAGACCTGAAACTGAGATGACAGGCTTTCATGTTCCTCTCTCTGTGACTTTTCTCAGAGATGTGTTGTGGACAACTGGCCCTTACATAACAGTATGCTGGTGGGTCGGGTGTGTTTTGGGGTGCACTCTATCAGTGAAACACTCAGGGAGGAATTCACATGTAGAGCCTTATGCCTGGTTCTGTTTATGGTCAGTTCTTGGAAATCTATAAGCAAATGACTATGTAATATTTACCATCATGGAGACTATTTCTTGACCATGTGAGAAAACCATTTATAGGTGCATCAGGGGGAGGATAAGGGGTGTGAAAAGGGGTGTGGTGGATGTTTTTAACCACCTTTGGAATCAAAGTAAAATATGTCAATCGTGACAACTGTCACAGCTTAGGAGCCTAGGGCCTACATCTACAGTTAGCCAGTTAGGTAATATTGGCACATTTAGATTTGATACCAATAATTGGTCAATAATTTGTTCCTGATATCAATTAGCCATTAATTGAACTTGAAAGTACATTTTGGATTGTCCTCATTTTCAACTCATTTTCAAGTAATAAACAATAAAACATTAAAATGAAAATCAGAAAAAAAGGTTTTTTCTTCTATAGTCTACACCCCATATTACAATTTGGACTACAAGAGATTAAAGCCCCCTCAGCATTTAGTTGTAGAACAGTGGAACTGTGTTCTCTGGAATGCTGGTGCTCTATCCAGTAGTTTTGGGATGAGCTGGGGAATTGGGGATAATGTGGGGTGGTGATCATCCAACATCCTGACCTCACAAATGCTCTCATTGATGAGTACAATCAAATATTCACAGCAATGCTCCAGTCTTTTCTGGACAGTAGAGATGGTTACTAAAAAAGCAGGATCAAATACTTTTAATACCTATGATTTCAAAAGAAACAATGAATGAGCTAGTGTCCCAGTACTCTTGTTAATATAGGTTTGTATTAGACCTCAGGACAGAGATGTTAATAATAATAATAATAATAATAATAATAATAATAATAATAATAATAATGATAATAATAATAAAAACTGACTGTATATTAAATGTGTTCTCACAATATTAAGAAAGCAATACACATGGAAGTGAAAGTCAAGTGAAAGATACAGCTTGTTTTCTCATTTTCATTTCATCCCCTTTGTCCTCACATCGTCTTTGCTATTTTTAGAGGATTGTTAAATAGAGGATGGAAATATGGATGTTGCTTTTTTGGAACATGGTAACAAACAGCTGCCAAACACACACACACACACACACACACACACACACACACACACACACACACTCACACACACAGCCTTCTACCAGGAATCCTCCTTCTAAGAATGGGAGTCTCCTCTCCGTGCCAGTGAGGCGTCAGGCTGAAGCTATTAACAGTCAGGAATAACATAGCATTAAATGAACACACTCTTTATACATTCGGGACTTAAAAATATTTGAGCTTGAAACTCCTGGCAGGTGACATTTCTGGTCTTAACACTGTTGTTAAAGCTTGGTAGAAGGATGTTCTTGAATTGTAAAATTATAAATCAACTATAATCTTTTTTCAAGCACAAAATATATTTTTTAGTCATTTGGAATATTTTAATAGATCTGTTAATTCTGACAATGAAAAAGTGAGAAAAGGTCCCATATTAGACAGTGCATGTCAGCACAAACCAAGCCATGAAGTCTAAGGAATTGTCTGTAGACCTTTGAGACAGGATTGCATTGAGACACAGATCTGGGGAAGGGTACAGAAACATTTCTGCTGCATTGAAAGTCCCAATGTGCACAGTGGCCTCCATCATCCATAAATGGATGAAGTTTTGATCCACCAGGACTCTTCATAGAGCTGGCCACCCAGCCAAACTGAGTGATCGTGGTAGGAGGGCCTTAGTCAGGGAGGTGACCAACAACCTAATGATCACTCTGACAGAGCTCCAATTTCAGGAAGCATAAGGAGATCCTTACAGAAGGGCAATCATTTCTGCAGCACTCCACCCATTAGGCATGTATGATAGAGTGGCCAGACAGCTAATCTGGAGTTTGCACCTAAAGGACTCTCAAACCATGAGGGAAAAAAGAATGAACTCTTTAGATTGAATGCCAAGCATCATGTCTGGAGGAAACCAGGCATTGCTCATCACCTAGCCAATACCATTCTTACAGTGAAGCATGATGGTGGCAGCATCGTGCTGTGGGGATGTTTTTTCTGAGGCAGGAACTGGGAGACTAGTCAGGGTCAAGGGAAAGATGACTGGAGTGATGTACAGAGACCTCCTTGAAGACAACCTGCTCCAGAGCACCCTGGACAAAAGTTTATTGTGCAACAGGACAACAACCCTAAGCACACAGCCAAGATAATAAAGGAGTGAATGTCCCTGAGTGGCCCAGCCAGAGCCCAGACTTGAACCCGATTGAACATCTCTGGAGATATCTAAAAATGGCTGTGCACTGACACTCCCCATCCAATAAATGGAGGTTCTACAAAGAATGGGAGAAACATTCCAAAAACAGATGTGCCAAGCTTTTAGTGTCAAACTCGAAAAGACTTGAGGCTGTAATTGCTGCCAAAGGTGCCTCAACAAAGTATGTAGCAAAGGCTGTGAACACTTATGTACGTTATATTTTTGTGTTTAATTTTTAATAAAATTGTAAAGATTTGAAACAAACATTTCTCCCTGTCATCATGGTGTATTGTGTGTACAATATTGAGGGGAAACTGAATTGAATCTATTTTGAAACAAAGCTGTAACATAAAATGTGCAAAAAGTGCTGTGAATACTTTCTGGATGCGCTGTATCGTGTATTTTTTTGCATTAAAATGTAAATGTTTTGTATAATTGGTTGTTAAACTGAAACTGACTTTCTCATTTGTTCTACTCATAAGACACAAGATGAAATGTATGGAGTTAAATTTTCACACAGGCTATTAAGTCAATTTATTAATTTTGGTAAATGTTTATATATTAATTTTCAGATAGTTGCATATAGTAGAGACAGATGGGGATCCCTGCTGAGACAGGCTCTGGTCTGTTCTCCCCTTTCACCTCGTTCTTTCCTCCACCCGTGCCAGCATTAGAGGCATCTGTCAGTAGCTAATCTGTGAATGGAATCAGAGGAAAGCACAGCACGCCAAGTAGGGCCAGGTTCATGCTTGCTTTTTACACAGCCTGTTTTTTCCTAGCAAGAAATCCACTGTGCAGAGTACAGAAGCTCCATCTTTTCAAGTGCAAGATCTCCCAGATACATTAAGCTCTTTGTAAAGTACAACGTGGGGGTTTTATTGGTGGGTTATTGGTGGTGCCCACATTCTGATTAATTAACAGTTGTGGTCTATTAATATTTAACTTTTAAAAGTTGCAGATATTTCAAGTGACCAGAAAATAATCTCATTTTTCATTTTTACACCATTATAGCACCATCATAGAACATGTTCAGTAGAAATCATAGAAATCACACTGCATTATCTTACACTACAATGTTGCAAAAGAGAAATGACACCTCTGAAGATTCAAGAATCAAGAGTGACTGTTTTTTCCTGACAGTAATGATATACAGTAGCCTTTATAATGTTTGGGACAATGGCACACATTTTTATTAAGAGGAATGCAGTAACCATAAAGGGTCTGGTTGGCCTCCATACAGGGCACCTGTTGCCAAAGAGGTGCTGCCCAGTGAGCAGATGGCCACCGGTTCAAGTCCCTAAACGGACAGGTTGTGATTAAAGTACCCTCGAGCAATGCAACAAACCCCCAAACTGTCAGTGGCACTGTCTCCTGATTCATCTATTCTTCTCTCTTGATATTGTTGCCATATTGTCAAATTCATTCTAATATTGCTATGAATTAATAAACGAATGAGTGAAAGTTACATTTATACAGTGCCTTTCTAGACACTCAAGGACACTTTATAATCAGCACTCTTCACGATCACACTCAGCACTCAAACACAGAAACGGCAGCCGGGGGAGGTTCACCCAGGACAGTGTGCAAGTCTGTATCTGGGCAAACAGGCATACATTCACTCACATACAGATACCCTCAGTCATACATCAGGGCAATTTAGCCTATTTACCTGATAGTATTGCTTGTTATCAGATTTGTCTGACATGTAAAGAGCTAACAATGTTTAGCAACTTTCTCACAGTGCTAAACATTACTCTGTCTAAAAGTGTCTAAAAGTGTCTAAAAGTGTCTAAAAGTGTCTAACTGAAACATCACTTCATATCAGTCACTTTAGTGATGACTTTAGTGACATGAATTGTGCCCAGGCTGGATGGACTCCACTGCAGATCCAAATGTTATTCAGTACTTAAGAGGTTTATTGAGCTATTCTATTAAAGTTGTATTGAGTAGATACTTTTACTGCAGTTTGATTTTATTTTATTTACTGTGTTATTATTTGCAGGATGGTTTTAGGCTATTCTGCTTTTAGTCACAGACTTTATTTCTACTCCACAAATGAGGTGAGCAGTGTTATAGAAGAAACACTTTTGGTTCTCAAAAGAGCCCATGTTTAAACATTAATAAGCTTTTCTGTTGGAATCTTTATCATTATTATGTGTAAGGTTGTCGTGCTCACACGTCCTAAAAAAATGAAAAAAAAAACAAAAACAAAACATGTATAATAATATAATATATTATATATAATATAATAACATGTATCCTGTCATTAGTTATACAGTTGTAGAGACGTGCAAAGCTGGAAGAGAAGTCAACACACAACTGGCATACAGTGTATTGTTTCCGTGCAATAGTTCTAGCTGCCTGCCAGAGAGAAGAATGCAATCTCAGGCATGTGGATCAAAGAGAAAACAACCTTCCTCTCAATCACACATTCAGCTTGAGTTCCAGCCACACTCCATCACAGTAGGCCCACAAAACAACCCCTCACTGTGGAACATGTCTTCTGACTGGTCACATGTGCATTGACTGACAGACTGGACATTAATGGAAAGAATAAAGGTGTCCACAGACAATCAAATGTCACATTACATGAAACAGGCAAGTAAAGTAAATAAGGGGATGTAGTGACCAGTAGCTGAGGTCATCATTTGTTGTGGCACAAGAGCCTATGCACTGTCCTTGCTTTTGTGTTTTTTTGTGAGATAACACTGTTATTGTGTTGCAGAGCCAAGATAATGAACTCACTCTCACTGAAATTGCTGAGGAAGACAGACATTCAAAGACAAAGACACACAATTTACCATTTGTGTAGGACACACAGATGGAATTTTGTCTCCACATTTATCTGATCTGTGTAGTGAACACACATACACACTAGAGAAACAGTGAGTAGACGCACACCACAGTGAGACAGTACACACATGCCCAGAACAGTAGTCATCCTCCACTGCAGTGATCAGGGAGCAGTTTGGGGGTTTGTTGCATTGCTCGCGGGTACTTTAATCACAACCTGTCCGTTTAGGGACTTGAACCGGTGGCCATCTGCTCACTGGGCAGCACCTCTTTGGCAACAGGTGCCCTGTATGGAGGCCAACCAGACCCTTTATGGTTACTGCATTCCTCTTAATAAAAATGTGTGCCATTGTCCCAAACATTATAAAGGCTACTGTATATCATTACTGTCAGGAAAAAACAGTCACTCTTGATTCTTGAATCTTCAAAGGTGTCATTTCTCTTTTGCAACATTGTAGTGTAAGATAATGCAGTGTGATTTCTATCATTTCTACTGAACAAATTCTATGATGGTGCTATAATGGTGTAAAAAGGGATTTTCTGGTCACTTGAAATATCTGCATCTTTTAAAGGTTAAATATTAATAGACCACAACTGTTAATTAATCAGAATGTGGCCTCATCCTGACCTCAACACAAGCCACCCTATTACTGCATTAAAGGTACAATGACCATCTCTTTAAACAAGCCTTACACAACTGATATTACATGTGACGTCCTGAAAATCAGTGACACAGAAAATCCCCCTAATGATCTCCTCCTCCTCCTACACCTCTGTTGCTTGGATGGAAAGATGATAGTGTGGAGGCCTGCATTAAATCATTAAAGTCCCAGGATTAGCAGGATCTAATTTTATTCAGACCTTTTTAAGAACACAGGTCTGTAAATGTTCACTGAGTCTATTTATCACACACTGAGGCTCCAAAGGGTGTCACAGCACCAAAGGACTGATCAACGCAGACATGAACCATGACACAGGCTGTATTACCATCAAACACGTATGAAGGATTAATGTGATACAGTCACTAAACCTGCTGCAGCTCAGTTTCACATGTGCCTTATCAGGATCAGATTCACTAAAGCCTTTAAAAAGCAAAAGCTTAAAAGCTCTATTCTACCAGTCAAAGGTTTTAGAACAAGTTTTAGGTTCTTTTGACCTAATGTTGTTAATGAAGATATCACATCACAGCACAATGAAATTGATTTGTTTAACTGGTTTACAATCAACCACAACGTTATGACCACCTCCTTGTTTCTACCCTTTCATTTTTCTACAAATTCATTTTTATCAGCTTTGCTTACATTTACATTTATGACACTAACTTACAAGATTATTTACATTGCAGACTCTTATTGGTGTAGTACAGCACAGTCGCCCCGACTGGGAATTGAACCCCAGTCTCCCACATGGTGTGGTGGCTCACTGGTGGTGGATCACTCTATAATCAGACTGGTGTCCATTTGTTTCTCTGCATACCTTAGATGGTAGCCTTCTTTTACACTGTTCTTCAATGTTGAGGACCCCACGGGACCACCACAGAGCAGGTATTATGTGGGTCATTCCCAGCACTGCAGTGACACTGACATTGCAGTGACACTTTTCACACTGAAGAGTGTTTGTGTTGAAAAATGGACCAAAATCCCACCTGAACAATGCAGAGAAACATGTTTAAGTCAGTCTCCTCCAGCTGGTTCTGTCTGATGTGCTCCTACAACACATTGTTTTATAGGCTGAGAGGCACCCCAGTTTTCAGGTTTTTCTAATTTTCTAAGTGCCAAATAAAGTGGTCAGTGAGTAGAAGCACAGGATAGGTGTTTCTGATAAAGTGGCCAGTGATAGCAGAATTCTTTAATTTGCCATTCGTGTTGAGTTGGTCTGCAGTAGAAGACATAAATGTGAGTGCATATTGTTAGAGCTGGATTTCCTTTCCAAGTCAGTTTCTTCATTTAGCAAATAGTGCAGGGTGCAGACGAGCATGCAGGAAAATCATGGCTACCATGTGAAACCAGCCCTCAGCCAATGAAAATGCAGAAAACAATTCTCTTTAGCCAATCACAAGTCAAACTTACTCATCAGAGAAAGAGGAAGTGTTTAATTTATCTGAACTGAAATTTAGCAACATGTTGCAATGCATGTTGCTCCTCATACATTGAAACTTACTCATACAGAGCAACAATGTGAAAAAAACAAATATGACAGACTGCTTCTGCTACATTAATACTATAATAGTTTTGTACAAACATTTGCAAATTATTTAGAAAACTAAACTTAAGACCAGGAATCATAAGGCTTTTGACACATATATAAGCCTGGTATGATGACTGACATACTATTCACCTATACAGTGCCTTGAACAAGTATTCATACCCTTTGAACTTTTCCAATTTTTGAACTTTTTCATGATACATCCTCCAACTTAAATGAGTTTTATGTGATACACAAACAGAAAGTAGCAAATATTTTTGAAGTGAAAAGAAAATATGCAGTATATACTGCATATTATATAATTCCAATTGATAAGTTGTGATTAAGGTTTAATTGGTCAATTCCAGGATTATTTTACCTTACAAAGTGTAATGACAACTGAAAATTATTGGATAAGCTTCAGAAATGCAATTAAAGACCACATTGCAAACCTGGGACATTCTAATATAGATAGCTGTTTCTACTAAAGTGCTCTGTGAGAAGTACTAGTTTGTTGTTTCTCATAAAGCGACCAGTGATTGGAAGCACAAGATACAGATTTCTAATAAAGTGGCCAGTGAGTGAAAGCACAAGGTAGGTGTTTATAAAAAGTGGCTCAGTGTTAATATCTGAGCTTAAAGTTTTTTACACCAAGTATAGCTGTGTTCTGAATCTGAGTTTGTCCACTAAAGCTCACGTTCAGTGTTAGATGGACCTCAAAGGCTTCATATAAAGTTTAGGTCCCAATTCCTATTCCTATCCTAATTTTTTCTGCTTTACTGTAACTCGCATCTCTCTGGAGCATTTAATTTAACATCAAAAATGTGAAAAACTGAGTATAAATCATGGATTTCTGTACTGATAGATACTGGACTGACTAAAAAGCTCCACTGTAGTTTTAGAATGCACTCAGTACACAAGTAATGTTTGAGCTGCTACCTTTACTCAAGATGGTGTTTACATGACCCTGTAGACAATAAACAGTAATGTACAATGCAATAACTTATTATACAGCTGCCTGCTGGTGAACCGTGCACAATAGGCTTCAGCAGAAGGCCTTTATTTAGAAATACTGCATGTCCTCATTAAATCTGGGTGAAAGGGGACATTTTTTCTTCTCAGAGAAAAACTCACTTCCTTCCACCATGGCGGAAGACCAAGTCAGTGCTCAACACCCACCCGAACTACTTTAATTGGTAAAATGGATTTCTAGGAAAAAAAGAAAATGGTCCAGTTAATGTCCTTTTGCCCATCTACAGTTTATGTCCAAATGTTTGTGGTTAGACAGGATTTTGGACAATTTGTTTGGTTAGCTCTTGATTGTTGAATTCAGTGGTTCACTTGATAAGATCCAGAGGTCTACTACCCACCTACTGTCTGGCTGACCTATCTACCTGACTTCCTGTACGCCCACCTGCCCGCCTTCCTACCTTCCTGTTACACATTCCAGCACCTGTAAAGTTGCCAATTTTGCAAGGTCCATTTTGATAGGTATATGATTGCAATGATAGGTTTATTTGTGTGAGTTGGTTTGAGTAAACATGGTTTTAAAAAGTATTTGCATGCGTCCCAACTTATGTTTAGACATATGTATATATGGATATGTATGCTTATACTAGAAACACTGGATTTAAAGATAGTGATAAGAAAGATCAATATGGTATGGTATGGTATGGAATGCTTCACTTATATTTCAATGTTTATGCAGTGATGTGGTTTGCTTTCTTTTCATTTCTTTTCTTTTTTTTTCTTTTGTTTTTGACCCTGATCTTCTAAACTGCTCCTTAGCAGCTGACATTTGCTCCTCTGGGAATTCTGAATCATTTCTCAGAAATGTTTCAGTTTCATTCTTCCATAGCAGAAGGTCATCCAGAAACCTCTCATCACGGGACTGGCACACTCCACCCACACAGCCCACATATAAGAGCCTTTGTCTGATTGGTTAGTATCTAAGATCATACCAATTTCATTGGCTAAACACAGTGTTCACGAGGCGTTCACTCACACACTGCATGCTAAATACTGTTTCCTCATCATTCCTCATCTCTCTCTTTAAAGATAAGACTGTATGGAAACCTTCTGTATTACAGTCTGTCTGCTTTAAGTCTATTCACGTCAGAAAGTCTGTATTTCCCTGAATGAAGTGCTTGTGGTGTAGAATCCCATTCTTTCATTAGTGATGAGGCTGACCTGCTGAAATATCACCTAGACACCTCTCTCTGTAACCGTCTAGTCTCTGAGCATCATGAAATGTCCAAACTCTTTGAAGGATTTAAATGGAATTAAAATGTTGAGCTTAAAATGTTTCACAGAACAACAGTCCAGAAAGATTCTTTTTCACAAAAAAGTTTCTTCTTATTAATTATTCTGTCTACTGCAATTGATTTAGTATATATATAATGAATTATTCAGAAAGTACCATTAATTAATAATTATTTTCTCTAACTGAAATATTTACACTGAAATTAACGGGCATGTTTAGTTATGAATTATATACCAGACCTGAACAAACATATTATTATTAATCTGACATATGACATAGATCCTTTTAAATGGTGACATAGTCTGATTGGTAATTTAGTCAAACTCAAAAATATTGTAACAATTTGAGATTCTGGATTTCTGGCTTTCATGAGCTATATGTCATTATGCCCAAAAGTTCAATAAAAAGGCTTGAAATATTTTTCCCTATGTAATGGACATAAAATAAATATGACAGTTTACCTTTATGAATGAAATTATAAACACCAATATACAAATGACAGTTGGGCATATCATATATGTGTTGTGATGATATATGAGAATAAGATCTCTGATTTCATATATCATATATATCGTCACAACACATAGAATGGAAAACCACATTTGGAGAATGTTATTAAACATCTATTTCACTTTACACTCTCATCTAAATAATTCAATGCATAATACAAAAACAAATACAGAAGAATTCCCAAAAATACCCATTAAAACAAATGTGACTCAGCCTTAACCTTTAACCTACATGGCAAATTTTATTACTCTCTCTCTCTCTCTCTCTCTCTCACACACACACACACACACACACACACACACACACACACACACACACACACACACACACACACACACACACACGCACTCTTAATGACAGCTCTTCTCCCTCCTCCCCTCTTCCCCTGCTTCCTCCAGACACTCAGCACCATTCTCCCACCCAAAATCTAAGGTAAACTGGCACTGAGCACTGATTGGCCCCTCAGTTTGAGCACTCGCTCTCTGATTGGTTGGTGCCATTGTTCACGTCGTGTGCATGCTGCGAGCGCGTGTTAGTCGTCTCTGTGGGCTGAGCTGGCTTTTCCGCAGTGACTTACACGATGTTTCAGATGTTTTTGTCGAGCGTGAGAGTTTGGTTCTTCATTTTACTGGTGTGAAACCGCAGAGCGGAAGTGAGCTCTGGGTACAGGTTGTTCTTAGTGTGTTTTTACTTAAAGGTTATGCTTTTTTGTGTGGGTTTTGTTTTGTGTGGGTTTTTTGTGTGTGGGGGCTGTTGAGAGTGGGCTTCTACACTCAGCTGTTTCTAAACTGGGCCACTGCCCTGAATCTCCATCACCCAGTATTTACCACTGAGTCATGTGACCTCATAAGACACACCTAACACTTTTAATGTAGCATCTACCTTAGATAGCTACCTTAACTTTAATGAAAAGCATTTTAAATCTACTCTGAATATAAACTCTTCCTCGTTTTAAAATGACTTTGAGGCTTTATATGATAGTTTTTCTATATATATATATATATATATATATATATATATATATATATATATATATATATATATATATATATATATATATTCTATGCCCTGATCTGAGAGCACAGGGTCAACCATGGTAGGTTGTTGGGTGTTGACCTGGGTGTTGAACCCACAACCTTGTTATCAATAACTCAGCCTTCTTAACACTGTCATCACTGTCCTGGAAATATACCAGGAGTGCAGTTAACTAGTAGTTTGCTATATTTGATTGGCTATAAAGGCATTAACAGCTTGTCCATAAAAGAAAAAAAAGTACGTTTGATATGTGTCTAAACATTGTTAAACATTACTAAATACCAAAGATCTGCAAATAGCAAGTCTTTCAATTCAGTATGTACACACACACACACACACACACACACACACACACACACACACACATATATATATATATATATATATATATATATATATATACAGTCTATTATACTGTAGAGCACAGTATAGTTAACAATACCATGTTCAACTATATTTAAGCTTATTTACACCAAAAATCAGACACAGTCACTACATCGTAAGCAATTCACAGTAGTGTTTAACAGACTTTGTGTGATTCAAATTGAAGCATTTGGGGTGGGATGCTTGTTTGAATGTGGTAGATTTGAGCGAAAATGTCTGCCCAGGAAAATTAAAACAGCCTGTCGAAGCACATGTCCTCTGTAAAAGGCAGAAAGGGGAATATTAATATGCAATAATAGGCAGACTAAGTCGAAATGTTTAGCACAACCCTTTACTGATTTCAGAATTGCTCCTTAATGCACTTCACAACCAAATTTTCTCAGCAGCTGCCTCACTGTCTCTCTCCATGACTGCATGTAGAGCAACTCTCCAAAAAGCTGGCTTTTATTAGGTCACTTCTACATGAAATGCCCCAGTTCCCATGGCTATATCCTAACGTCTTGGCCCGCTATCTGGGACACTAATCACCAACATCATTAAAGCTCATTTCCTTCCTCCCAATGTGTGGATAAGCATACATGAGGGTATGGGCGGCTGTTATTCTTACTGTCAGACTGTAACACTTCGTTTAGAGACTTCAGATGGTCATCATGAGTTTCAAAAATAGATTTAAATGCACCATAAATAGTATAAACGGTTGTGTGATACACCATTATAAATATAATATAATATTATTTAAATAATCTAATGAACAATCCATGAAAAAAACATGTAGATAAACATGATGTCACAATTAAAACCTGTTCCTCAATGCAAAGGTTCTTAAAACCTTTGAAGCTGCTTCACCTTCACCCATATTAATCACTTGAATGCTTCCAAAAGTAGCATCACCCACAAACCTTCACTTTTGCCCCTTCAAAGGAATTCAATAATTTAAAGGTTAAAATTTCGGTACCACAACACAAAATAAACACTATGGGGACAGATCACAAATTTCACTGATTGGATCATTTCAAGATTTTTAAGTCTTGGATCGGATCGTTTTCGGAT